>JAQZBX010014656.1:0-38383 GCA_029593785.1 Cabassous unicinctus
ATAAGTCAACAATGAAGTTTGTCACATCGATTGACTCTTCCTTTCATGAAAGATGTCTCTGTAGCATGTGATGCTATCTGGTAGCATTTTATCCACAGGAGAACTTCTTTCAAAATTAGTGTCAGTCCTCTCAAACCCTGCCTCTGCTTTATCAATTAAGTTGATGTAATATCCTAAATCCTTTGTTTGTTTTCGTTTCAACAATGTTCACATCTTCACCAAGAGCAGATTCCATGTCCAAGAAACCACTTTCTTTGCTCATCTATAAGAATCAACTCCTCATTATTCAAATTTTATCATGAATTGCAGCAATTCAGGCTCCACTTCCAATTCCAGTTCTCCTGATATTTTCACCACATCTGCAGTTACTTCCTGCACTGAAGTCCTGAACCCCTCAAAGTCATCCATGAGGGTTGGAAGCAACTTCTTCCAAACTTCTGCTAATGTTAATATTTTGACCCTCTCCCACGAATCACCAATGTCCTTAGTGGCATCTAGAAAGGGAAACCCTTTCCAGAATATTTTCAATTTACTTTGCCCACATTCATCAGAGGAATCACTATCTATGGCAACTACAACCTCACAAAGACTCTTCCTTTCATTTGAACACTTAGAGGCTATTGTAGCCTTTTTCGTTGGCCTAATT
Organism: Cabassous unicinctus; assembly: GCA_029593785.1. Lineage (NCBI taxonomy): Eukaryota > Metazoa > Chordata > Mammalia > Cingulata > Chlamyphoridae > Cabassous > Cabassous unicinctus. Next base: position 647 of record JAQZBX010014656.1, read on the forward strand.
TCAATCCTGTTGTCTCAGGGAATATGGAGGCCTGAGAAGAGGGAAAGGGGCAAGGAATGGCCAGTGGGTGGAGCAGTCAGAACACACACAACATATATCAATTACTTCTACGTCTTTTATGGGCGAGGTTCATGGCATCTCAAAACAATTACAATAGTAACATAAAATATCACTTATCACCATAACAGATATAATAATAATGAAAGCGTTTGAAATATTATGAGAATTACCAAAATGTGACAAAGACACAAAGTGAGCACATGCTGTGGGAAAATGGCGCCAACAGACTTGCTCCGTGCAGGGTTTCCACAAACCTTCAAATGGTAAAAAGCACAATATCTTTGAAGTGCAATAAAATGAAAGTATGTGTGTCTTCTGGGTGAGAAAATCAGAAATTTTCAGAGAAAGGATATAGGGAAATGTGTTAGAAAAGCTTCCCCAAATATTCTGATTTTTGGTTTGGATACCATTCAAAAGTTCTCATGTAGCTTTTTCTCATCTGCCCAAAGAAGAGCCTATATGCTTTTGCTAGCTATCCAATTATCCCAGGAAAAATTATGCTTCCTGCCTTCTTTGTTCCATCTAAGGTATTTAGAATCAGATTCAAGATTGGCTTTGCCTTTGTGCATAGATTACTAGATTTTAATGATCTTGTTCTGCAGCTTTCCTCATATCTGTGAGCTAAATCCTAGACTCTAGAGGAGCATACACTTGAAAGTTGGCAGATCTGGGTTCAAATCATTTCTGCTATTTACTTTGATTATATACATGAACAAATCGGTTAGTCTTATGTTTCACATTTGTAAAATGGAGATAGTGATAACAAACATAATAGCATAATGCTGTGACAATTAAATGAGGAAGGATTAATAATGCCTTGATTCAGGCTTTTAGTAGATATGCAATAAATATTACTTCCTTCTCTATCCCTTTTCTTGGGGAAGGTCTTAGCTTGTCTGACAAGCCCTTCTGAATATCTAAATATTGAAAATTCTGCAACTCTTCTATAATAAGTAGAAGCACATGTACACCCAATATTTCCAAGGCCAACACAGTGTGCATTTCTTTTCCTTAGTAAGAAAAGGATTTCTTAGGCAAAGTAAGTGATAACCTTTATGGTTGCTTGCATCCCATTTAATATTTACCTTGAATTTATATTCTCAATTTCTAAGTCATAAGTTAAGCGACAAAAGTACTATCTAAAAAAGGTTGGATGGAAATGCAAAGATAAGTTATCTTCTAAGAATATACTTTAAAAATTAATTAAAATTCAAAAATTGACTTTGAAATATTTAAACAGACAAATAAAATAATTTTGCCACAACCTTCAATTCAAACACGTACTTCCCTTTTCACAATCAATTATAATTAATGGAGAAGATTGTTCACTCATTCGTGGATTTTTAACAAAAAAGTTAGAAAATATGGGGGCATGGCAAATAATGGAATGATAATAACTACCATTTATATTGTGTTTATCCTGGGCCTGGCCCTAGGCTGAGGGCCTTACATGTCTTATCTGATTTAATTCTTTTAATAATCCTATGAATTAGATGTGGCTATAAATATTTTATAGGTGAGGAAACTTAAGAAAAGGAAGCTAAATAATTTATCCAAGGTCACTCAGCTAGGAGGTGGGGAGTCAGGATGCAAGAACAATTCTATTGGACACCGAGGCACATACACAAGCTTAAGCATCACTGCTATAACCAATACCTGATCAACTCAAGACATCAAGACATGCAGTCTCACCAAGGGCATGAGAACCCAACTCCAAGCTGTGCCTTAATATTTTAGAGTGAACTGACATAGAAGTCTGGCTGTTGGAGACTGTCTAGGACACAGACCCAGAATCTGGAATTTTCCAGAGAGGTGTCCATAGCCCAATGGCTGTAACCAAGTGAATAACCAGACTTATGTGGCTTGGGGGATGGGTGCTAAGAGAACTCATCTGGAATTAATGTGGAATGTCGGGGGGAAGGATCTCTTTGCCCTAACAAATGACAAACCTCTATTACTTAAACACATACATATGCCTAGAACTCACTGGTTTTTCTTTAACAGTGTCTAACAACAAGCATGTTACACACCTGATTCCCACATTCTGCGCTTCAGCTTGGCACCTTCAAAATTCCCTGTCAAATCTATTTTCAAGGCTCACATGGCAACACTGCTTGTAAATAACTGAGTTCTTACTAACAAAAATGTAAATGTAAACTAGATTGCAGCCTAACTGAAGACAGTATGTAAATTCTGAGAATGGGGAAGAGAAAGATGTACTTCCTATCAGACCTGTTTGAGATTCTGATTATTACACACCAAGTGAATGCATAAAAAAGCAACACCTTTTGAACATGGATGTGCATAGCAAATGCTTTTAACAGGCCAGGCCAGATAGAATGAAATGATCTCTTTTCCTTTTTGATTGAGAGTATGACTGGTTAAAAGCAGAGCCATTATTGTCATAGGTAAAATGAAATAATGTTCATTATACCATTTCTTGAACTCCCTTACAATTGTTCTGACTTGAGATTTTAAGCATGATTGTAAGGAAATTTAGTTCCTGTTATTTTTATGCCAACAGCAAAGAAATTATTTAAAACTGCATTAGAGAATCCGTTTCCGTAATAGTTTTTCACGCAGTTCTTCTCCTCTGAGGCCCAGTAGCATAGGGAGGTTTCCATGATGAAGAATAACGACATCAGCTTGGTTTGGACCCCTAATGGTCAAAGCAATTTAATAGCCCACTTTTCTGGAAAACCTTCTGAATTTTCTACAAATCCAATTTGTAGGCTCCAATAACTAGTAACATGAGATTTTTCATTTTTGTTTTTCCTGTACCTGGGCAACTGCTTGAGGCACAAATTCATGTATTTTATAATCAATTTTTAGATTTTATTTTTTTACTCCTGAAGAAGTCCTAAAGATGATATAACAATTGCCAATTGAAATATCAAGATGTAAATCAAACTTTTCATTAAACACTTGGCAACTCTAGGCACAGAAGGAAGTGCAGGGAGGAAAACACAGCATGGTAGACCCAACCACCATGGAATGGGGCAGAGACAATGAGAAATGTACTGGTGGCCAGGGAAGCAGCATAAAGGCGATTTAAATGAGAAAGAGAACTTGAGGTTGTTTTACCTTTGGAGGTAGATGTGAGTCCTTGGTAGGTAATTCATTTTAAAGGGCAGGCATTCTGTCACAGTTCATTAGACTATTTGAAAGGAAATAATACTGACAGGTCTCGGATCTGAAAGCCTCCTCTATGTGCTCTGATTTTAAAAGGAACATGTAAAAGTTAAGGAAAATAGATGATTGAGCATTGCTTATCCTAGATAAAAAATAATGGTTTAAAATAAATTGGTGGAAGTGCTACAAGATTAAGTTTAAGGTTGCTGCTATGAGTAAGGGAGGATGATGAGAGAGATCAATTTAGGGAATAATATTTTTTTTGCAGAAACATGTAAAGTTAAGCAAAGCAATGCAGTAAAGTATAAATAAAAAATGGCCAAGGAACACAGAGGAAAATATTAAAACTCAATAGAAAACAGAGAAATATATTAAAAGAACAAGATGCTATTTTTTTTCCCTAGCAAACAGATTTAAAAGAGTGATGATTCCCAATGTTTAGAGATCTGGCAGGCACATCTGGCATGCACATATGCTGCTGGTGGGAGAGTAAACTGGTACTAACTTTCTGGAGTGGAAGTTTGGTAATTTGTTTAAAAATGGATATATCCTGTGACCCACCAGCTCCAAAGATATGTTCATCAAAAGAAGCATAGAGAGATTGAGAGGTGATGAGTTTTGTTTGTTTTTTTTTTTTTTTTTTTTTTTTTTTTTGTATTATTATTATTATCATTATTACTAGAATAATGAATATGTTCTAAAAATGACTTAAGTGATGAACACACAACTATGTGATTATACCAAATACCACTGTTAGTACAGTTTGGATGGATTTATGCTTTATGAGTATGTATCATAAAATTGATATAAAAAACAAAGTTTGTTTATTATAGCAAAAGCTAGAGCCAAAAATCAAATATGAATGGAGAGGTTAAAATAAATTAAAGAACCTCATCACATTGTAATAGTAACAGCCTTTAAAAATGATGCTGAACCATATTCATTAACATGGAAGGTTGCTCACAATATGTTTCTAAATAAAAAGAGCAGATTACAAAATAGCATTTTATATACTTAGTATATCTCTGCATATAGTATAGCCTACATTTATTATATACACACATACATATACTATATACGATACATAGTTGTATTATAGTATAAATACTATAATACAGTTTATATACACATATATGAATACATATGTACATATATACATGTGCATATATATGTATATACACACACATAAACACATAGAGTGGACATCCCTGTGTTTACTTAGAAAAACTATTAACCAGGTTAAGTAAAAAATTCTTGCTCCTACTCATCTTGAAACTTACAATAAAATTTTCCAAATGAAAAGCAGTTGATAATGAACTTTTCAAGCATGTAGTTTTGAAGATCATATCCTAAGTTTTATTTGATGTTTATTTTGAACTAATATATTTCCCTCCCCACAGCTTTTTAATACATATATACCTCTAAATTAGGTAAAACTAGGTCAAGCCATTTTTATTAAAAGTGTTAAAAGACTAAGAGACCACACTAACTTTTATTTTTATAAATTTATAAATTCATATTTACAAAAGAAAATTAGGTAAAATATGTAGGTACAATAAAATGTTAGTATCATTATCTCTCGATTGTGAAATTTTATATGATTTATGTGCTATATTTATATATTGATTGCCTTTTGTTCATTAAGGTTTAAATTTGTTTTCTTCTGAACAAAAAGAAGAAAGGATAACCCTGATAAACTAAGAAAAAAATATCTATAATGGAAGATGGGTGCTTTCTTCTCAGCTGCCATGGTAGCAAAAATACCTGAAGGACTCCTGTTTTTTCTCCTGGGAATCCTTTTATTTTTTGGCCACTTGTAGATGTCATTTGTGCTCCCAAACAAGCTTGTTGTCTTTTCTTGCCTTTCCCCAAACCAGTTCATTGGCATTTGTCAACTCAGAAAATAGTTTTTCCTCTCTCTCTCACTTTCTCTCTCTTCTTCTGTCTTCAGATAATGAAATGGAGGGGTAATGATTTTAAGGAACAAAAAACAGAAATAAGTTAGTTACTACCTTTTCTTTTTCTTTTCATATTGACTTACAAGACTCTGGCCTTTAAAGCACAAATACTATATGCTACACTTCCATATCCAGACAGTATAGAATGACAAGAGATATATATTTAGCAGCTTTAATATTTGACCAATTAAATTAGACATATGCAAATAATTTGACTTCTTTTTTATGACATTAATGGCATGAACACAAAGATAAATAGACAGATAAAGACTAAGTCTAAGACTTAGCAGGTCTGAAAAATCCAGAGCATTGGCCAACTCTATATTAATATTAACTTTTTGAAATAAATGCTTCCCTTGAGTTCAGGCAGGTGTAGTACTATGCTCTCTTAGGGAAGGAATATGCAAAAATACTTGCCATCTCCACAGAAGTACAAAGTCACCATTAGGCAAACACTGCAGTAAAAACTGTTTCAAGCAAGACCTACCAATGAATGCCAAAATTAACATGCAAAAGTTTAAGGAGAAATGGCATGTTAATATAGACTCAAAATATTTTCCCCAGATACTTATCAATTAGAAAGAGGAATATAATAAATGGACAGTGGAAAAACCCAGCAGACAATACCTTAAAACCAAGTGATCAAGATTAACATCACAAGTAATAATACATATAGACATCACGTACTGCTTGATATGATGCAATGAGAAGTTTATAGCATACTTCTGAGTTATTCTTTCCCAAGTATATAATCTCAACTTAATCATGCAAAACTCTAGAAAAACTTAAATTGAGAGACATTGTACATAATAAATGGCCAGAATGCATCAAAAGTATCAAGGTCATGAAACACAAGGAAAGAATGAGGAACTGTCACAGATTTGAAGGTACCAAGAAACACAATAACTAAATGCAATGGTGAGACACTGTATTGAATCCCAAAACAGAAAATGACATTAAAAGAAAAAAAAGAAACTCTAAGAAAGGGATTGAAGTGTACTTAATAATAACAACTCATGTTATTTCTCAGTTTTAGGAGAAGCTGGGTGAAGGGTCTGAAAGGTGAACTCTGTAATATTTTTGTAACTTATAAAATTATATCCAAATAAAAAGTTTTTAAAATGTGGTAAAATTGCCATCTGTCTTTCTTCTGGATTTGATTCTTGCTCCATAGATGTCCAAGGAGTTTTTAAGTCTTCATATTTTCTATTTTATATAAGAGTAAACTTATCCTGAGTCTTAACAATATGGCTCAAAGAGACTTTTTCACAATTGATAGTGTTTTCCACTGCTTGAGTGGGGCCTTCCAATCAGGAAGAGGCTTCCCTGCTCTCTGGGGAATGCCAGATGCTGAGGATAGTTTTATTAAGCATTTAAAAAATAGTCCGAAAGAATAGAGTTGAAAGGGTTTATTTAGTCATATTCTGTGAATATCAATCATAATATAAATGACCAGTACCTCAAGCACAGTACCCAGCACATAACATATGTTGACCGGTGAATAAGGAACATGAAATAGTCATAGAGTTTCTATCTCTTTGCACTAAAAGGTAAAAATTATTTTTCTTCATAAAGAACTAACATTTCAGTCAAATGTATGTCCATTTTCCTATGGCATCATTTCTTTTGAGGAATATATTTACTTATATTTCTTCTAATAAGAAAGGTGATAGTAACCCAGTTTATATAATAAAGTCTGCAGAGGGTTTTATTAGTCAGCCAAAGGGGTGCTAATGTGAAATACCAAAAATGGGTTGGTCTTTACAAAGGGTATTTATTTGGGGTAAAAGTCCACAAATACCAGGCCATAAAGCGTTATGTTTCTTCTCTCATCACAGTCCATTGCCACGTGTTACAGCAAGACAGCTGCCGGCGTTTGCCAGGTTTCAGGCTTCTGGGGTTCCTCTCTTCCAGGGGCTGCGTTTCTCTCCAGGCTTAGCTCCTGTTTCCTCCACAAGGTCAGCTGTAGACGATCAGGCAAACAACTTGCTTCTCTTCTCCTGGGGCCTTCTTTCCAGCATCAAAACTGCTTCTCGAAAGACTGCTACAACTCTGTTCTTTGCCATGCCTTTTATATTCGATTCCCCACCCACCAAGGGGTGGGGCTCAACACCCTAATCATAACCTAATCATGCCCAGATTAACAGATCAGTTTACAAGCATGATCCAATTATATTTTTGGAATTCATAATTACATCAAATTGGCCAACGGTTACAAGGGTGAAAAAATTATAAAAGACATAGACATCTCACTTTTTTTACTCTGAGACTGTGGTTAATGGCCACATTTTTTCACTCACTAGGTGCTCAATAAATATTGTTGACTGATGACTAATGGAATAAATGTATCTCATTTTCTATCCCTAAAATGTTGAGGCAAAAATCCCTGGCCATTAGTCTCTACTTCCCCTCTGGGGGCAGCTCCAAAGTCTGAAATTTGGATGATACTACTCCATTCTGTCTCATTTGACTTAGTGAGAGACAGAATCCATAGATACAGGAATTAGATCAATATAAAATTCTCTGGCTAGACTGAAACCCCTCAGACTGTCCCAGATACTCCTTACCAGATAGAAGGGATTCCATTGGTTGAAGCAAGTTAATGAGAACTAGAATATGCATACATATTTTTTCAAATTAATTTTTATCTAACACTATATGAGTAAAAAGAAATAGAGTCTTACCATCAAGTAGCTTACCATTCATCATGGAAGACAAACATAATATTACTAAAGTAATTACAGAGAATGTAAGTATAAAGCTATCTAGTAATATCAAGAATGCAGTTCAGCAGCTCAGCCAATATCCATGTATTAAATCACTGCTATGCAACAGACACTGCTTGGTGTTAGTGAGATAAAGATGGACAAACACTTTCTCTACTGTCAAGGAATCCATAAATGTAAGGCAGGAGATGGGGTGAAAATACAGGTGGTAAAAGGCAATAACCAAGAGGAGACACTTTACTCTTCCTGGATGGAAAGCTCCAGAAAGAAGGAAATGTTTGAACTGAAACTTGATGGATGAGGAGAAATGTTAAAGAAAGAACACATGTTGGGAGAAAGGGCATGCTTGGCATAGAGAACAGCAGGCATGAAGTTATGGAAGCATGAAAAAGGTAAGGTGGGAGCAGTTATAAAATGTGCAGGTGACTACAGCATATGGCACAAAGGGAGAAGGGGAGAAGGCGGCAGAAGCTGAGGTTGAAAAGGCAGACCAGGGACAGGGTAGGAAGGACCTTTATGACACATTGCAGAGCTCAAACTTTATAAGATAGATAATAAGGAATCACTGCACAGACGTGAGGTTAAGTGATATAATTCCGGCTGCTGCAAGCAAAACATGGGGCAGGGCAAGAAGAGCAACTAGAAAACAAGGTAGAACACTATTTTATGGTATTAACAAAAGACTCTTTAGGGTGAGGAATGAAGTCAACAATGACCAAGGTTTCTGGCCAGGGGTACTGAGTAGCTGTTGTTGGCGTGAGGAATGCAGAGGGGAAAGTCATGAGGTCTACTTGGATGTGATAAGCTGGAGGTGGCTGAGGGACATCCTTGCAGACATCCAGTAAGCAGTTAGAGATGAAGGGGCAACAGAAAGGCAGAGGGAAAAAAGTGTGGCTTAAAATGATCTAAAGCTGTGCTGGCCAATATGCTAACCATGAATCCCATGTGGCTGCGAGCCCTTGAGACATGACTAGAGTCGTAGATTGAATCATGTGCCCCATAAAAGCATATTGAAGTCTTGAACCGTGGTTCTGAGTACAAACTAATTCGTAAGGTAAGAAGAAACTGTATCAGGGCAGGCCTTCATCCAATATGACTGGAGTCCTTACAAGCAGTGGAAATTTGGACACAGTCAAGAGTAGCAGGAGGGCCATGTGGCGGAGGGAGATGTGACGGAGGGAAATGTGATGGAGGGAGAGATTGGGTTGTGCTGGCAAGCCTCCACCAGAATGCTACAGACATCAGAGAAAGCCTGATCCTGCTGATACCTTGATTTTGGACATCTAGCCTCCAATACCACGAGAAAGTAAATTCCTGTTGTTTAAGCCATCTAGTCTGTGGTACTTTGTTGTAGCAGCTATATCTCAATGTAGCAAGCTAAATTGAGATATGTTCTAAGTATAAAAACACACATGCTTCTAAACAATTAGTTAAGAGAAATGTAAAATGTCTCATTAGTAATGTTTATATTTCTTATATGTTGAAATAATACTTTAGATACTAGGTAAAATAATGTATATTATTAAAATCATTTTCATCTGCTTATACTTACCTTTTTAAGCATAGCTATTAGAAAATTTTAAATTACATATGTGGCTCACATTATATTTCTATTCGATGGCCTTGTTATAAAGACTCCATAGAGGATCCAGGATTTGACTCAGACCTTAATATTTTAGTAGAGTTTAAGGACGTAATGAGAGGAAGCAAGGGCACTCTGAGTACATGCTTGAAGTAAAGATTATTGAGAGACTGAGACAGAGAACAGAAAAATAGAAGCACTAAAAATATGATCGAGCTTCAGTTTGAAAGGTCATGGTTAGGAAAACAGTGGCACAGAGGAGCATAAAATGGGATATGGAAAAAGAAGGGAATTTGATTTAGAGAGTAACGAATGATTATGGCCAAGCATATTTGTAGTGGAAAATAGAGAGCAACTGAAGGTTTTTGTGAGAAAGGGTTATCATAATGGAAACAATGCTAAAGGAAGAATAGTAAGTCTTTGGTGAACATGATGAAGTGGAGACAGTGAGAAGCTAGACTGGGAGAATGTAGAGGGAACAAGGGCTTTGGTCTAGCAGTAAAATGATGTGTTTTGGATGAGGGTGATGGTAATGGGAAGAGGGAAAGGAAAACCTAAGAGAAATGCCTAAGAGAGAATGAATGCTGTCAACTGCAACAGGTTAAGCCTTAGTTCCACCATTGGAGTGGTCAGACAATGACATTTAGAGCCAAGACACCAGAGAAATGAGGCCACACCATTTCTCCTGCCTTAGTAGACACCTGTGAGATGTTTTTTGGTGTAAAAACGGCTGAAGACAGCAAGCTGGAATGTCTCCTTAGAGAAACCTTCAGGAAAGGGCAAGGTCATTGGAGATAGTTCCGTAATTAAGACCCATCACCAGGAACTATCTCCTGTGGCTTTTAGCTGCTACAGACATTTGGCTTGCCTCATGTAGACAGAGGATGAAACCCACCAAAAGAGATTTTCCATAGGCAAGGAAGAAATGTGAACAGCCTAGGGTACTTCTTGATTTTTGTTGCTAACTTCTGTGTGAAAGAAAAAGCTATATATAGTATTTTTCATTCCTGTTTCTGTAGTTTTAATGAGACCCAAAGTTAAAGTAAAAAGATTCAAATTTTCAAATCCAAAAGATAACTTTTAATTTGTAAAAGAAATGGAAATACATCTTTTACTTCAGGGTAAATATCACTGTGCTGATCTGCAAAGTGACCTGATTCTGCAGTGAATACATCAAAATATATGTAAAATATCTATACAGCCCCTCCTGCAGGCACCACATTCCATGTCCTCCCGTGACCCCCTGATGGCTCCCAAGAAGATTATATTCAAGAATCAAGAGGTGAAAATGCTTGATGAATAAGGGTATTAAAAGGACTGCTGGGTTTCTGAGATAGCAATTACACTAATAAATTCTCCTGAATCCTTAAAAAAATGAAGTTAGTTCTCACAAAAGGTGTCAGAATGAATGCATGGGAAGCTAAATCCTATTTACCTACGTAAAACTTATAATGGAAGACAACATGTGTGCATGCTTCTCACTGTCTAAACCAACAGGTCAAGTCACTGCACTGAATGGAAAGGGGAGCAGATGATGCAACAAAAGTCATGCTCCTCTGGGTCAAATCGTCCCAAGTTTCCCTGATAGGAAATCTTCAACAGGAAGCAGAGCTAAGTGCTTCAGTATTAAGGACAATGAGGTCATTAGTGATTGGTCTTTGGTTGAAGTTCCAGAGCAAAGTACTGAAACACTTTGGAATTTTGCCTCCTAATTATGCATTGTGTTATAACTTTGTTCAGAGCTTTTGTTGAGAAATTTGGCAGAAAGTGATACAAGTAATCCTAATCAAGAAAGAAGTTCGGGGCTCAACTGTGGCTATAAACCCAGGGAAGAGACACTTCCATCAATTTGTTTTATTTCATCCCTAAATAATGTTAAAAATGATATTATGATACATACATAAACATAAAATTAGTTATTTTAACCATTTTAGGCATACAATGCAGTGGCATTAATTACATTCACAATGTTGTGCAACTGTTACACCATCCATTACCAAAACTATTTTCATCACCCCAAATAGATACTCTGTACCCATTAAGCAACAACTCCCCATCATCCCCTCCCCTTTGGCTACCCCTAATCTAATATCTGTCTCTATGAATTTGTATATTCTTGATATTTCATATAAGTGGAATCATACAATATTTGTTCTTTTGTTCCTGGCTTATTTCACTTAGCATAATGTTTTCAAGGTTCATCTATGTTCTGTGTAGCATGTATCAGCACTTCATTCCTTTTTATGGAATTTGTTCAACTTTTAAGAAAAGGGACAATGGAGGAACTAGAATGCATATGTCTATCTTCAACTTCTGCAGATTGTACATGGGACTTTATTTCTTTCTGGTTAATCTTAATCCTACCATACACCATAATGCAGTGCAAAGTTTGAAAGTAACCTTAGGATTAGTTTCTCCACTGAAAAAATGGTGAAAATACTACCTTCCCTTATAAGATTGTTGCGGGGATTAATGAGAAGTAAAATATCTAGTAGATACTATGTAGCAATATACTAACAACTATTAAATTCTAAGGGTACATAAATTTAGGTAAAGAAATCATGAACTGCATTTATATGAATTTAGAGCACGATCCCCCCTCCTTTGACAATTCCATTTGGATTTTATAACTCCTTCACAATAACTGACAATTTGAGTAAACCACAGGAACAAATGTAGAAGGAGAAGTTGACCCATTTCAAATGAATAAGGGACTGAATTTAAAATAGAGTCATGCCTACTCTACCAAATATAGACACTGGCTTTAAACACAACCTCTACCAAAAAGCTAGCATCCTCTCTGCCATCAGCCGCCCTACTCCCTGTCCAAGCCTACACCTCACTGTAACTGGCTGCTGCTTCTCATCTTCTCATTCACAGTTATGATGGAGTACATGCTTTCCAAATGTAAGCTGACCCTGCAGCCCTTCCATCACTAAGTCAGGGTTGGGCATATGACTTTGCCAGTACCCAGTAAACATCTGTCAAAAGAAAAAGATGCATTTCATCTATCTTTTCCACTTACCACGTATCCGAAAAAAAGATGTCTTCATAAGGATCTATCTCAAATCACACACCTGCCAGATATTTAAAGTTTGTACTGAGGAAGTACAAAGTTTGTATCAAGTTTAAAGATTAACCATGCCCCTTTTCCTATACAGCCAGTCAGAGGTCCCTCTGGGAAGCATGGCCTCATGCTGCCCTCAGAAATGATGTGTTTTGTAATTTTATAAATGCATCTCTGAAAATAAATATCAATCCTGTAATAATTCTGGAGGGTCAACCTGAGCATTATGCCTGAAAGATGTTAGGGGATTTGGCAGCTGTGTGTTTTAACTTTGGCCACATTTATATGATGCCAAACCAATAAATGACAGAAAGAGAACATTAAAACTGTTCAAATGGGTTAGTTACAGAATGTTTAAATGGCTAGGCTCAGTTGTTTTATTTCAGCTTCTGTCCAAAGTAATTCCAATCAAATGGAAAGGAATTACTGTTCACATAACTTCTCCCTGAACAATTTATCTTCATGTATAGAAGAAAGAAAAATAAAAGCAAAGGTTTGACTGCAAGTTTCTATCAAAGACACTGTGGTCTTTTTACAGAGACACATGAAGGGCCCAACCTAACATTTCCACCCCATTGCCTACCCCTGTCTGGAAGATCACCTGGGCCATTTATGAAAGGGTTACTCTGAGAGATAATTATGGAACTGTTCTGCCAATGAGCCTTTGGACAAATCTGTGTCTCAGAAAGTTGGGTCTAAAGGTTTTAAGGTGATTCTCTTGACGTCTTTAAGAATATGGGCCTATTTAAATCTTACTGATTTTAGAGATCATAGGTAAAGACAAAAAGTTGAGACACATCAGATGAAGAGGGGTAATGATTTAATATTTATTGATTACTATATGGCAGAAATTAAGCAAGATGCAGTAAATGTTATTCTTATTTAAACTTGAGATGGCACATCCCCATTTGAAACATGAAAATATGAGTTCTAAATAATGGTATTCTATCCAAAAGCATAAAACAACTATGTGGTGGGGCTAGGATTTGATCAGAGGGTTTTCACTAATGTAGAGAATATAAATCAGATAGAGAAGACCACACTTAGGTCACTACTTAAATACTAGAAGGCTTGTTTTTTTGATTACTCATCTTTTTTTCTTTTTTCTTTTTTTAATAAAATATGCCCTGACATTTATAAGCTTAATGTCAAGTACCTATCTCTCAACTTCCTTTAAAAAATAAAGCCAGGTCAAGTTCTGATACATTTTTGCAGGCAACAAACATGCAGAAACTCATTAGAACTTCTCTCCATATCATAAGATTACTGATTAAATTGGCAAAGAAAATATGCTTCGATAGAACAAGTATATAATCACATACAGATCTCTTTTATGTATTTCCTCTAAATCATCTTCGAGAAGATGGTTTTAAATGATGAAGCATAACTAGTATAATTGCCATTTTGCAAGCAACAGTCAGGCATTGTCTTTTACTTGGAGGGAAGGAAGATGTTGACAAAAACCATTAGAACAGGTCTCTCCTCCCCTTATTATAGTCCCATTACCTGACTGTTCAGTTTATATCAAATAGCCAGCTGTGAATGAGCCCTGTATTCATAGTGATGGTTACCATCTTTTTTGCTTTATGTCCTGAGGTTTGATCAGTTATTTTTCTCAGATTTGTACATCTATGAATTTCCTGGAGTGCTTGAGGTTAACTCTTCTAGTAATTGAGCTGAGAAAATATCTAATGTGTTTTTCTAGGCCTGGGATTAAGTAGGATTGGACAGGGGAAATTCTTAGGAAAAATTTGGAGGGTTCTCACCCAATTTCATTAACACCCATTTCTCAAGAATGTATGCCATCTTTTTTTTTTCTAGGTCCCCTGATACTTGATGGTCTTTAGCTCCTAGCAAAATGGATAGCATGAGAAACTAATTCTAAGAGGATGTGATTTGCCCAACTGGCATCATAAATTTGCAGTTAACAAATTCCTTTAATCTAAATGATCAATTGCAGAGAGTTACTTAATGCTAACAGCTAACATTTATTGACTGTTCCTTCCATATCAAGTACTATTTTAAGTGCTTAACATATAATTATCTCATTTAATCCCTACAACAACCTAATGAGGTAGATGTATTATTATCCCAACTTTATAGATGAAGAAATGGAAAGATATGAAATTTATTTACCTTTGGTCACACATCTATTTAGAGGTGAAACCAGAATTCAAACTCAAGCAGTTTGGCTCAAGTGCTTGTGTTCTTAAACACTACAGTATATTGCCACCGGCAAAACAGAATATGCTCATATATAAATTGTCATGTCTTATAAGATCCACCTATTATTGAAAGTGAAGATATGCTCATCTCTATTGGGTTTAAGGGTCACATATATTCTATAATCTATATTAAACAAAGATGTATGTGGACTTTATCAGGAAGGAAAATGTTTGTAGTGATCATCCCTTGGTAGGGTTATGATTGATCTCTAATTTTATTTATTTTATCTGTATTTTCTACTTCTTTCCATATATGAAATGTTTGTATAATTAACCTTTTTTTTTTTTTTTTAAAGAAAACAGAATAGCTGGAGAAGCCTCTTAATTCCACAGGCAGCTACAAGATGTGTTACCACTAAAATCTTGAGTCTCTTCCAATCAGAAGTCCCAACTACCCATTTCAATAAAAACTTTCATTTTACACCACTTTAGAGTTTACAGAAAGTTTGCAAATGTTGTAGCAAGCATGATCCATCACAATTCCCAGTTTCATCTATCATTTCTTGTGACAAAGACAATAGAGGAATGCCAAGAGGTGTGACCCAGAGAACAGAGGCAGGCCAGAGGACACAGAAAATGTGTGATGGCCTGGACAGGAGCAGGCTGTGACCTAGATGGGAATGACCTCTTCTTAGGCCTCGTGACCATCTTGACCACCTTGATGGCAACTCAGCTCTTAAAGAGGTAATCTGGCCTCTGGTCCAAAACCCAGAGCTGCAATGTGGTCAGGGAAGGCCAGACCATGCAAAGCTACTTCAAAACAGAAGTAACAAAATTGGCAAGTTAAGAACATTCTTTATTAAAATGTTTTTCATAAGAAAAAAATACTTTAAGCCAATTCTACCTAATTCACTATAGTATAAAATTACAAAAAACTAAGATGGAACAAACAACTAGCTTTGAATCATAGCTTACTAAAACAAAAGGCTGCTTTACCATTGAGAAATACAATCTATTAACCAAAGAAAGGGGTATTCTTCTTTCTCTATTTTACTAGATGATGCTACTTCTGGGGCAATGACCAGAGATGTATCATGGTTTATTTCACAACATAGCTTGGCCCACAACATGGCTCAAATAGTTATAGGTACACAATCAGTGCCACTTTGTTCTACAGATCATTTGAATGTCTGTGCTGTCATCGAGACATTTCATGGATCACATTCTTGGCAATCCATATGACAATGCCACATCAACCCATCTTTTTGCTGCTCACCAACCCAATGAACATGTCTATAGTGAAAGGACTGCACTACATTCTAACCCAGCGGACACACGTTAAAACACATAATAATCACCTGGAAAGCTTGTTGAAAATGCAGATTCCCAAGCTGTAGAGTTTGATTCAGTTGGTCATAGGAAAGACCCATGAATTTACAGTTTTAATAAGCAGCCCAGATGATTCTTCCTGGTCTTTGTGGTAGACATAAGTGAAAAACAGGTGCTAGAATAACAACACTCAGCATATATTCTTGGTTGCCTTAAAAATTCTCATCTAAGTATGACTGGAGATGGTCAGGGTGAGTCTTTCAGTTTGGCTGAATTAATAATTCAGAAGAACTGAATATTGTTGAGTATATTTGAGTGGTTGGAAACTTGGCAAGTCTGTTGGCAATTCTCCTCCCATATTTTACATTATCAGGACATTCTTAGTCATCAGCACTCCTACAGCCTGTACATTTATTCTGGTGAGGAGGTATGAGGGTGATAGTTCAGATAAAGGTCCTGTCCACATTTTTTATGTAAATGCAAATGAAGAAAGAAAATACACATTCATCATAAGAACAGGGGAAAGTTCAACAAGTAGAGGTCTACAAATAATAGGTAAATAAGAAATATTAAGCTGTGTAGTGGAAGTTTAAGATGAAATTAGGAGTATATTAGGTCATTTTGAGAAGGTATCTAACATAGACAAGACACTGAGTAGTTCTTTCAAAATCAATGTATTATTGGCTATGTTTGTTTCTTTATTGGTTTTGGGGGGTCCATTAACATATATGCCCTGAAGTTGAACAGAATAGTTTGGATGTGCCATACTTATTTCAAATCAATATAAGAATAAATACTAGGTCACCCTATAGACAGTAGCAGAAGCTATTGTACAAAGAATTCCCAGAAGCGCTACATATGACAAAGATAACATGACAACCTCCTTCTGGAGAAAGAACGTGATTTATGCATAATGATGTAAAACTCATGGTAAACACTATAAGTAGTTTGAACCTCTCAGGTGGTATTTAAATGTAATACCCTCCACAGTCAATTTGCCTTTCATCTTACATAGTTAGCCATGTGATTCCACCAAGCAGACAATGATATGGGGGTGAGAAGGACATGGGAGATGGGATGTATTCTGACATCCAAGAGGTGGCAAAAGTTAATCTGGGTTCTCAGAGACAAGCAGTTCAGGGCTACAGGATTTGATTGGTCTTTCCAAAACTGAGGAAAGGCAGTGACACAATTTAGAGTTGGAAGGCTTACCTTTTGCCAACACTGAACCTCGGTTTCCTTCAAACAACCTTTCAAGGTTGTTTTGAAATCAAAGAGAATATACCGCATGCAAAATTGATGAACACAGCACTGATACACACAACATACTTACTTTGTTGTTATTGTTTCTTGTTGTTGTCATCAGCAGTAGCATTATTTCTTCCACGTGTTTCCAACTTCTTCTAAACTAACTTATGAATAAAAATGTAAATTTTAATTTTTTTCTATACAATCTAGTCCTAGATATTGCATTTGACCCAAATAAATTTTGTTGCTTTCCTGTCCTTTAGAGCTTGGGGACTCTTGAATTCACTATGCAAATTAACTCCACCCAAAGGCCAAATAAGTAGTCTGTGGCACAAACGCTGAAGCTATTTTTAAGAGAATTGCCCTGTGGTCACTGCATCTCTCTTTTCTTCCCTCTCACAGCTGTTGTAGAGAGGGACAATCACCTGGCAGAGTGGCAGCAGCAGCTGTCTGTGCAGAGGAAGGCTGTGGCCCAGCAGCCATAGCTCCTGCCTCCTGCTGAAGGCAGCCAGCAAGCTTGGATCAGCTGAGATGCAACAATCAAGATCAGGCTGCCCCTGGAGCAGTCAGACATCTGTCTGGTGACCTTCAGGGCCACCAGCCTTTTCAGAGAAGGGCTGGGTGCAGAGAGGAACAGCAGCTGTTGTTGCTTCTGCTCTATTTCTGATGAGCCTCAAGTTCATCTCTCATGCTGCTGTAAAGCTTCAGATTCCCCAATTGCAGATATATAGTATGCCTAGGATCTGACATATAAGATAGTTTGGGTAGCTTGGTGTAGCAGTTTGATATTATTTATGAATTTCAAAAAAAAGAGATACAGATTATATTTGTAAAATGGTTTGTCCCTCTGGGCATGACACCCTTTGATTGCATTCGATTCAGCTGAAATGTCTTTGATTAAATTATGTTAAGATCAGGGCTTTGATTCAGCCACATCAGTAGAGTGTAACTCAGTTTAAGTCCCTGTCCCCTTGGTAGGCTATGTAAACGGACACTCAATCAAGGAGACAGAAAAAGATACACACGTGAAGAGAGAGCACCACAGACACGGAAGAGGAGAGGACTTTGATTCTGTGGCCCCAGGCAGAGATGAACCATTCATGTGATAGTTTACATTAACCTTGTGTAAAGAACAAAGCAGCTGAGCCTGAAAAGAAATGAGCCCTCCAGCCTACAGTTGAGATCAGAAGAACTTGGGCCCATGGAGCCTTAAGAGGAAGATGAAGGCCAAACACTTGCAGACATTATGTGTCATCTCTCTTCCACACATAGCAACAGACTTTGGGAGGAAGTAACCTTGAGTTGGACTCTTTAGAACCTTTTAACTGTAAGCTGCTACCCCAAGTAAATACCCTTGGAAAAAGCCAACAAATTTCTGGTACTTTGCATCAGCACCCCTTTTGGATGACTAATACAGAA
This sequence comes from Cabassous unicinctus, assembly GCA_029593785.1. NCBI lineage: Eukaryota > Metazoa > Chordata > Mammalia > Cingulata > Chlamyphoridae > Cabassous > Cabassous unicinctus. The sequence continues at coordinate 19,333 of JAQZBX010014656.1, forward strand.
TTTGGTGCTGAGAAGTGGGGTTCATGCTTATGCAATTACCAAAAATGCGGGAACAATTATAAATAGGTGAGGGATATTTTGTGGAGGAATTGTGAGATGCTTGATGGAAAAGGCCTGGACTGCTTTGAAGAGACTGTTGGTAGGAATATGGAGCCAAAAGTTATGTCTTTTTGTTTTTATTTTTAAATTTATTTTAAAGAAACTTTAGATTATATAAATGTTACATAAAAATTATATAGGGGATTCCCATTTGCCCCACTCCCTACCCCTTCCACACTTTCCCACATTAAAAACATCCCTCATTAGTGTGGTACATTTGTTACAATTGATGAACACATATTGGAGCATTGCCAATAAGTGTGGATTATGGTTTACATTATAGTTTAAACTCTCTCCAACACAATTTTGTAAGTTATGACAAGATATATAATGGCCTGTATCTGTCATTGCAAAGTCATGCAGGACAATTCCAATGTCCCAAAAATGGCCCTATATTACATCTATTTTTCCCTCTCACTCCCCTCAGAACCTCCGGTGGCCACTGCCTTCACATCAATGATAAAAATTCTTCCAATACTAGAATAACAGCAAGTATATAGTAGAATAACAGAAAGTCTACTCTAGTCTATTGCTCATTCCCCAATCCTGAGGATTCTGGGATGGTGATATCCATTCCACCTCTAATTGAGAGGGGGCTTAGATCCCATGGGGCAGATGGATGACATGATCTTGCTTGCAGTTGTAGACTCTCTGTTCCTTGGGATGGTTGTTGTCCATCATCATCTCCTTGTTAGTTGTCCTGGGTGAGTCCAATGAACTGGAGAGTGGGTGTTGCAACTCTGTTGAGATTCAGGGCCCAACTGGCACATTAACAGCCCAAAGATTTAAGTCTCCAGGACATAACACCTATCTACTCTAGTACTCACTACAGGTTCAAATAGAAGGGGCAGAAGAGCCATGTGTAGGGAAACCATAACTGAGTCCAACTCTGTCACACTGGGGAATATAAATTCCAAAGTAGAGCTCAATGGCAGGGCACCAAACTCCTGAGCTGTCAGCCCTGCCTATAATGTCTGGATGTCTCCAGAGCCCTCAGGAGTCCCACTATTTGAGGCAACATTTACTGTGGCAGTCAATGAGATCCTGTTGAGACATGCATAAATGTAAGCTCTGGAATGACCTCCTGACTCACTTTGAAGTGTCTTAGCCATATAAACAAATTTGTCTTTACCCTTTACCCTTTTAGGTCAAGGTCTTTTTCCAGTTGAATTGCTAGTTGGTGCTTTGTAGTAATCCCTTGGTGCCAGGGAGGCTCATCCCTAGGAGTCATGTCCCATGCCGGCAGGAAGGTTGCATTTATATGCTGAGTTTGGCTTAGAGAGAGGCCACATTTGAGCAACAAGGAGGCTCTGAGGAGGTAACTCTTAGGCAACCTATAATACTAAGCTAAGTTTCAATTTCAAAAGAAAAGGTTCATAAGTACAGTTATCAATAACAAGGGCCCATCAATGGTCCAACCTCCTTCACTAATCACTGCCCCTGTTCTCGGGAGATTTTTGCTGTCCCATTAAAGAATGTGGCAGAACTCCCCAGGATGGGAATTTGATATTCTTTTGGCTATTGTGTGGATCTCCACCCACCATGACCATGCCCCATGAACACCTGAATTCATTCTCTTACCTTATAGATTTGCCCTGGATGAACCTCCTTCCATGCATCCCCCATCACTGACACCCCCACAACAATAATCCTCCCCTGCCACAGTTGTAACCCTTCTGTGATCCAAAACTTCTTCAAAAATGAAGCCACAAAATAACCAAAAAAAGTTAATAAGAAAATGAAATAATAATGATAGCTTTAAAAATAACAAATATAATTTTTTTTTAATTTGAAATAAAAAAATTTTTTAATTAAAAAAATTTGGCATTCTGTCTTTCATCACTGTAAGATCTGTTGTCTTGTATGTACAGTGATATTTTCTTCCATTTATTCCCCCAGTGTCTTATTTTTTTTTTCATTTTATCTTCAAAGAAGTTTTAGGTTACAGAAAAGACATGTACAGAATATAGAGAATTCCCATATAGCCATCATCCTCCCCCTTTTCCCCTGTACCTTTTTAATAACATTTTACATGTGGATGGTACATTTGTTATAAATAATGTAAAATATTGAAGCATTGCTACTAACCATGGCCACTGATTTATATTATGTTTTACATTTTGGACCATACACTTTTATAAATTTTGGTGAAATTTAACATGGCCTGTATCCATCATCGCAAGATCATGTAGAACAATTCCAAAACCCCAAAAATGCTCCATGTTTCATCTATTCTATTCCTCCCTCCTTCTCCCCTCAGGACCCACAGCAACCACCAAGCTTCACTCCTTGAAGAACAAGATTCATAGTTACTTGCAACAACATTGAGGGCTTGACATATTGGCCTGTCCTCCCCTATTAGGCACTATGCTCTTAAGAGACTACCACCCTTCTATTTGAAAACATAGCAGGACTCCCCAGGATGGGAGTCCAAAACCTTCCCATTCATTGTGTGGGTCTCCACCCACTGATACAACACACTATGACAGGATGAACATTCACACATTCCCTAGAAGCCTGCCCCAGGTGAACTCTGTCCCGCATGCCCTCCACATCCAACACCCTAAACCAGTAACCTTCCCCTGCCATATTTGCTAAAAGAACATTCCCATTGTTGTAGTTTCAACCACATACCTGCAAACCCCCAGAGTTCATCTACTCCCTCTACCCGCCTCCCAGACAAGCACCACCCAACCCAATAGCCTCACTGAACCACTGTCATTCCCATCCACTCCACAACTACACCCTTCCACCTTATCATAGATTTTGCTCATATGGGCATTGACTCACAACCTTCTTCTCCATTCTGTCTCCTATAAACCTATCTTTCAGACTCTAGCACTGTGAATCTGCTCAATTTGTTTAATTCATATCAGTGAGGTCATGTAATATTTGTCCTTCAGTGCCTGGCTTGCTTCACTCAACATAAGGTCATCAAGGTTCATCCATGTTATCCCATGTGTTAATACTGCATTCCTTCTTACAGCTGAGTAATATTCCATTGTATGTATATACCAGAATTTGCTTATCCATTCATTTGTTGATGGACATTTGGGTTGTTTTGGCAATAGTGAATAATGCCGCTATGAACATTGGTGTGCATATAGTTTCAATTCTTCTGGATATATACCCAGTAGTGGGATTGCTGGATCATATGGCCGTTCTATAGTTAGCTTTCTGAGGAACTGCCAGACTGTCCTCCACAATGGTTGAACCATTCTACATTCTTACCAGCAGCGGATAAGGGTTCCCATTCCTCCTCATCCTCTCCAACACTTGTAGTCCTCTGTTTTTTTTAATAGCTGCCAGTCTAATGGGTGTAAGATGATATCTCATTGTAGTTTTGATTTACATTTCCCTAATAGCTACTGCTGTTGAGCACCTTTTAATGTGCTTTTTAGCCATTTGTATTTCTTCTTTGGAGAAGTGTCTATTCAAATCACTTGCCCATTTTTTAAAATGGATTGTTTGTCTTTTTATTTCTGAGGTGTAGGGTTTCTTTATATATGTTGGATATTAGGTCCCTATCAAATGTATGGTTAGCAAATATATTCTCCCATTGAGTAGGGTGCCTTTTCACTTTCTTGACAAACTCCTGTGAGTTGCAAAAGTTTTTAATTTTGAGGAGCTGCCATTTATCTATTTTTTCTTTCATTGCTCGTGCTTTGAATGTAAAGTTCATGAAATCATTTCCTAATACAAGATCTTGTAGATGCTTCCATAGATTATCTTCCAATATCTTTATGGTTTTGGCACTTACATTTAGATCTAAAAATATTTCTGATAAGGCCTTAAGAAAATGTTGAAATTATTATTGGAAACTGGAAGAAAGGTGATCCATACTTTAAAGTTGAAGAGAACTTAACAAGATTGACTCTTGATGTTATATTGAAGGTAGAATTTGAAAATGGCAAGCCTACACATTTAGCTGAAGAACTTTCCAGAGTAAACTCGGAGAATGCAACTTGGCTTCTCCTTGCAGCTTATAGTAAAATGCTAGATGAAAGAGATAAGCTCAGAACTGAATTGTTGGGCACAAAGAAACCAGAAACTAATTCTGGAAAATATAAGCCTCTGGAAATCAAGCTCCCAGATGATAGTGCCCCATTTGAGGAATTAACTAAACATGCAACTTGTAAGTCAGAATTGAAAATGCAATTATCTAAGAAAGATTTTTGGACTGTCTGATGTCTTGGACCCCTGCTTCCTGCATGTTAAACCAACAAACTTTTTGAGAGAGCTGTATGAACAAAACCACTGTCAGCTTGGACTAAAAGGGACATGGAGCGGAGAGATGAAAGGGAAAATGCCTTTAAGAGGAAAACCATAGAAGCTAAGGTCTGGAATTAAGAAACGTTTTTGGGCCAAGAGAGGAATCCCACCCATGCATACAGAGAGGGTGAGTTTGCCTTAGCAGTTGAAGAGGGTGGATGTTCCAGCCTGCTGTTCAGGGAGAGTTTTGCCATCCCAGGCTCCAGAGAGGGTGGACCACATTCCCCAAGGGTTGGTAAGAGTGAAGTTGACACTCCATAGTTCTGAGAAGGGTGGGCCTGTCCCCCATAGATTAGGGAAGGCCAGATTGCCAACTCATTGCTCTGAGAGGGTTGGGCCTGTACACCAAAGATTAGGGAGAATGTTGCCTCCCCATTCCTGTAATAAAGGGGTTGAGGCTATACCCCAGAGATTGGGGAAAGTGTGGCCATAACCCCAATGTTCTTGGATGGTGAGGTCTGGCGCTTGGTTGCCACTCAGATGCTTGATGAAGGTGGAACCAAGAAAACAGCCATTGGGTAAGCCTGTGGAAAGGGTGGGCTCCCAGGAGGTCCCAAAGATGAGAAGAAACCATAATCTTAAGAATGACTCTCAGACTTTGAAATCTAATGGAGTATGCCCTGCAGGTTATTGGAACTATAGGGGACTGGACCTGTGACTCATGTTTCCCTCCAGAATTCTCTTTATGGTAATGCAAATGTTTATCCTTTGTCGGTCCCTTTGTATATTGGAAGCAGACAAATGGCTTTGTAAGTTTCACAGGTCTACAGCCAGAGAAGAATTTGCCCCAAGACAAACTGTATTTCCTTAAACTGATTGTGAAGTGATTTTGTACATAACATTTTAACTGATTTAAGGCTTTTGTGTTTTTTTTAATGAATATTGTAATTTCTTTTTTAGAATTCAGAGGGTGGAGTGTAGCAGTTTGATATTATTTATGAATTTCAGGAAAAAGAGATATAGATTATGTTTGTAAACTGGTTTGTCCCTCTGGGCATGATACCCTTCGATTACATTCTATTCAGCTGAGATGTCTTTGATTAAATTATGTTAAGATCATGACTTTGATTCGACCACCTCAGTAGAGTATAATTCAGTTTAAGTCCCCGCCCCCTTGGTGGGCTATATAAACAGACACTCAATCAAGGAGACAGATACACACGTGAAGAGAGAGCACCACAGATACAGAAGAGGAGAGGACTTTGTTTCTGTGCCACAGGAAGAGTGTAGCCGTTGGGCAATTTGATGTAATTATGAATTCCAAAAATATATATTGGATTATGCTTGTAAACTGATCTCTTCATCTGGGCATGATTAAGTTATGATTAGAGCATTGACTGGGCCACGTCAGTAGGGTGTTGAGCCCCACCCCTTGGTGGGTGGGGAATAAAATATAAAAGGCATCACAAAGAACAGAGTTGCAGCAGTTTTTGAGAATCAGTTTTGATGTTGGAGAGAAGGCCCCAGGAGAAGAGAATTGAGCGGTTTGCCTGATACTCTACAGCTGACCTTTGTGGAACCAGAGGAGCTAAGCCCGGAGAGAAACACAGCTCCGGGAAGAGAGGAACCCAAGAAGCCTGAACCCTGGCAAACGTCGGCAGCTGTCTTGCTCCAACACGTGGCAATGGACTTTGGTAAGAGAAGAAACTTCACGCTTTATGGCCTGGTATCTGTGTACTTCTGCCCCAAATAAATACCCTTTATAAAGACCAACCCATTTTTGGTATTTCACATTAGCACCCCTTTGGCTGACTAATACAAAGAAAGATGAGCCATTCACCTGATAGTTTACACTGACCTTGTAAAGAGAACAGAGCAGCTGAGCCTGGAAAGAAATGAGCCCTCCAGCCTATAGCTGAGATTGGAATAAGCTGGGCCCACAGAGCCTTAAGAGGAAGATAAGGCCAAATACTCCCAGATATTGCCTGCCATCTTGCTTCAACATGTGGCAACAGACTGGTGAGGAAGTAACCTTGAGTTGGACACTTTAGGGACTTGCAACTGTAAGCTGCTACCCCTAATAAATACCCCTGCTAAAAGTCAACAGATTTCTGGTACTTTGCATCACTTTGCATCAGCACCCCTTCTGGCTGACTAATATACTTGGTCCCAGGAGCCTCTGCTTACTCTAGAGCTTGTGAGCAATTGGGTTGATGGAAGTCTAGCTGTCACCATTTACACCAGTCCACCTCTCTCTGGCATTTTCTGACATAAATCATAGACCTGTTAAATGTTCAATGTGTACCTTAGAGATCACTGAATCCAACCTTTTAGTTTTAGGAATACGTAATTGCAGTTCTAGGAAGGGCAAGAGATTTGCCCAAAGACAAGAGCTAAAACTTCATGTGTTATCTAGCTCCTAGTTCCCTTCTCTTTCCATGGCACATCCTCCACCCACTCTGAGTCAATCATGCTTGTCCTCAGTACCTGGAGATATACAATAGCATAGAGGAAGCAGGTGAGAGGCCATGTTACTTTCAGAGATTAATACTAAACATCCTTTTCTTGCAGATGAGAAGACTGAAGCCAATAAAATACAATAGTCTTGTGTGGGTGCTTTAGAGCAATGGCAGGAAATGTCAGAGACATTACTGTATGTAAGAAGCAGAACCATGGATGGGGCTTGGTGGCTATACTACATGCCACAGCTGAGTTGGCCTGTGCCTAGCCTTTGGGGACTGTACAGAAGGCAGACTGGTGGCGGAAGGAAAAGTTGGTGAGTAGCCAGGATAGAGGCAAATAAATGTGTTCTTTGAACTGCTCTGAATATTGGATCCACAGTTTCCATGTCCCTAAATACCTATCACTGATTTAAAAAGTAAAACCTACAGGTAACAGAATGGGAGCCTCAGGGGAAATCCTCTAAAATGTCCTATCTGTTTGATCTATTAAAGGAGCAGCTAACTATAGAAGTAGAAAAAGAAGGATTTAGGACATAAGGCTACATAAGATTCAATGGCAGGGATTATGTTTTATTCAGGGTTTTTTTTCTTCTGATCATTGCTGTGCCTCCATCCCCTCACCCCCATACCCCTCAGGACTGAACACTGTTCTAGACACACAACAGGCACTTTAATGTTTCTACTTGACTGCATTCTTTTACACCCACCTAAAATAGGCAAAACTCCCAATTTCCTTTTTTTTCATGGTTTTTCAAGTGACCCAGGTTCACTTGGCACTAAAGACAATAAAAGAGCAATCAGCCAAGAATGAAATGCCCTAAAGACTGGAAAAGCAGACGTTAAAAACCCTTGCTGGAGAAAGTCCTCAGCCTGAGGAACAGGAAAGAGCTACTACCAAAGTCACAGAGGGCACAGGCAGGCAGAACACATCTGCTCCCAAGTTTCTGACGAGCCCATAATTCTCTATATTTGCTCAGATTAATCAGAATCTCCAGATCTTCCGAGACTCCCTTATACCCAACTAATAGCTACATCAAGGATAAGTTTTTGTTAATCTGTTAATAGGCACGCTGCATGGTCATTAGCTGAGGAGACTGGCTACTATATACAATTGCTAAGGGTTTCTTAAATAGAGAACTAACGGAAATGTCTTTAATCATTTTCCATACTAATTCCTCATTGTTTTTAGTGCTCTCACACATACGAGCCTGTCATTTGTCATCTAGTATCTACAGAATCTTATTAATTTGCAAGGTGGCTTCTGGTAAGATAGTAGCTTCTAAGGGAAAAACAATTTTTTGATGAATATAGGTTACTCAGGTGTATTGAATAGATTCCACTGAGAGTAGCTGTCATCAAGAGTAACACCACCAATATTTTGATTTATGTCAGGTTCATTAATTATTTCCTTTCCAGTCCATATTTTGGAGTAGTTGAATGTAAGTTGAATTTATTTTTTATTTTTGTCTTCATTTAACTGAAAGCCTTCCTGCAGGTCTGGCTGAAACAACTGTTGTTTATTGGCCCTACAGATTGGCTTTACTTTCCCTGCCAAAGGTAAATACCCCCAAAGAAATCCAAAATTACACGGAATGAAAATTTGGATGAGCACCATTTGTGCTTTAATTTGGGTAGAAACAGTCTATGAAGGTTATGTGCTGTGAGGGAGATTTGGCTTATTCAGTAGACCTGGAGGTTCCTAAAGGACTGAAAATTTTCCAGGCAGACTGGGTTTTGTCCCAAACTGGTTATTTTGTGTGACCCTAGACAGGAAAATGAAACAATTAATTGGAAAGCAATAGTGTGTCTGGTTGGTTTGGTCTCTAAGGAACAAATGATTTGTTTCTTTGCTAATTGTCATCGTGGCCAGGCTGACCCACATGTTCAACTGCTATCCACTCACCAAGTAATCACCTCATCATCCACCACCCCTACTTTCCCTGTGCCCATTCCACTCATAACCTTGTCTCATCTTTCAACTTCTGTTCTTCCTCATTGTGTCCAACTGGTCCACAACTTACATGCAGCATGGCCTTGGGCAAGTCACAATCTTGCTGATACTCAGTTTTAATGTTAAAATGGGAATAATCTATTCCTTAGGATGTCTTCAGGAATAAAACGAATAAATGAGATCGTGTACGTAAAGCAACACAGCCTCTGAAACACAGTAAATCCTTGTGGTAGTTTGAAACTGTATGTATCCCAGAAAATCATGTTCTTAAAGCTAATCCATTCCTGTAGGTGTAAACCTATTGTAAGTAGGGTCTTTTGATTAGGTTAATTCAGTTAAGGCATGGCCCAGAGAGGGTCTTAATCCTCTTACTGGAGTTCTTTATAAGAGAACGAAATTCAGACACAGAAAGAAAAGACAGGGAAGCAAGAAGCTGAAAGCAACGAAATCTGGAAGAGAAGGGAGAGACCAGCAGATGCTGCCATATGCCTTGCCATGTGGCAGAGGAGTCAAGGATCACTGGCAGCTGATCTTCAGAAAGAAAAGAAAGCATCATCTTGATGAAGCCTTGATTTGAACATTTTTGTAGGTTCAAAACTGTAAGCTTGTAACCTAATAAATTTCCATTGTTAAAGCCAACACATTTTATGGTATTTGCTTTGAGCAGCTTAGCAGACTGAAACAATCCTCAACTAATATGTGTTATCATCCTCATTATGTCTTCACCCATTGGCACAAAGCAGGAACAAGGCGGTGGCAGGGTTGTGGAAAAGCTGGATACAGAGTCAAGTCAAGAGAGTTTGGCTATTGAATGAGGAGCTAAAGGAACCCTTGTGGTGGGAAGAGGGGTGAGGGTCTGAAGATCAAGACATTACCATAAACCCAAACACTCACAAACCCTTCAGCCTGATGTAAAAACAGGCTTGACAAAGAATTGTGCTGGCATTATGAGCCATTTTACCACTGGGAAAATAAGAGTACAATGACTTCTATGAAAGGTATGGGGTAAATGCTCCATCCAGTGGATACAATCCAGCCATTAATTCATACCGCTGTGAACTCTATACCCTGTCTTATTCCATAACAAACCGCTGTTTCTTGTAGGTGGATTCATGGTGCAAGCTGTACTGAATGCTTTTGGTATTTTTGACTTTCCTTTTATTGGTGTTGAGAATAAAGGTTTGTGTTCCAAGTGAGGGGAAAAATACCATTTAATCTATATTAAGCTAAGCTTTGAAAATTACAAGTCCTTCATCGAGAGCTAAGCCTGAGGATTCCACAAAGCTCCTCAGCGGCAGTCAACTGCACAGCCTTCTTCCAAGCACAGGTTCTGTCCCTCATCCAAGAACGTTTCTGAGTTCCGTCCCCTATGAGGCCCCTCTCATCACCTCATTCCCATTACTTACTGATATTGCCTGACTTACTAACTGTTCCACTCAATAAGTGACCCTGTTAGAGCACAAGTCAGATCATGTCATGTTGCCTACATAAAACCTCTCTATAGCCTACCATTGTGGTTTAGCATAAAAGCCAAACTTCCTACCACAAGCTATAAGTACGAAGAAGCACTGGCCCTATCTTACATTTCCAAACTCATCTAGGACTCCTCTATCTCTTCATTCCTGTCCTTCTGTTCTCCAACATGCCACACCCTTTCCTACTTTATCTGTATTTGCTTCCCTCTCCACGTGGACCTGTCTCCACATTTCTTGCTCATTTGAATGACTGGCCCCTTCTCATCCCACTGGACTCATTTCAATGTCACCTTCTCATAGACGCTTCTCCATCACCCTGTAAAAAGGAAACCCTTAGCTATCTCTGAGTAACTCTCTACCTCATCATTATGTTTACTATCTTTAGAGCATTTATAACAATGAGCGCTCATTTCTTGTATTTATTTGTTTACTTGGTTAGTGGTAAGAGGAGTTCCTTGTGGGAAGTAACTTCTAAATCACTGCTGTACCCATGGCACCCATAGCAGTGCCTGGAATAGAAAAGATAAGCAATAAGTATTTAATGAATGAATAAATGAATGCTTCTTCAAAACTTTTCATTCGTATGTACAACAGCTTGATTACTTATAATTAGGTTCATGATCTTCTTATGACCATTTTTGGAGGGTAGGAATGGGATCACACAGATCAGGTGGCAAGGAAAAAAGTACTGGAATGTAAAAAGTAAAGACCAGAAAATTATTGATTAGAGCTAAATCAACTGATGACAGTGGTTTAAAAAAGTTTTTGGACTCTTGTGCAAAAAAAAAAATGATGACATAGAGAGAGAGAGAGAAAGAGAGAGAGAGAGATTAAATGTCTGCTTTATAAAGCAATTGAGGAATTAAAAAATGTCTTGTGCTTTTAGGACCTAAATATTTCCAAAAATAAGAAATATTTTAAAATATGTTATTTATTCCCTTTCAAAGAACCTGACTCAAGGTCATTCCACTGTGCATCAGTAGGGAAAATCTATTCATCAAACTGGTTTTAAGACATGGCTTGCAACTGGGAATTCTGGCTGAGGTGTGCATGCCCTTGAGCAAGACAAAATACCCCTTCCCTGATGATTCATTTTGGAAGGGAAAGAAATTCTCCAAACGGGTTTGAGAACTGTTTTGTGTGTGTGCTGCAAGGGGAGAGGAGGAAGCTGAGCTATAATTACAGACATTTTATTTTCCTTTCATAGGAAAAAAGGTAAAGATGATTCTTAGAATTCCATTTGCTTCTTTCCTTTTCTACCCAGCCACGTGCTTACCAATTCCCCTTACTGCACAATGGACTTTAAAGGGATGCAGGTGTTAAAGCATATTCATATGAAAAATGTTCCTCAAACATAGTCCTAAATTATACTTGGTGACCATTTGTGTGAATATTTATGGCAGAGTTTGCTCATCCATTAAAGAAAAGACAGTATTTTTCCATAACAATCTCACATCTTGATAAAACACTCACCATATTATGTTCTGCCTTTCCATAGGAAATCCCCCATTAAAACAGTATTTCTAGTTCTTTACTTTTGCATTGTTATAAAATACATTTGGGCACACACATTGTTTTTCAGTTAATATTTCCTCTTGCTTTATTTTCTGTTTCACCTACACAGGCTTCAATGAATAAGAAAATGTGTAAATGTCAGATGGTTATACTATTGCATACACAGCCGTGGGTTTTCAGGTCTTTAATTTTCGGCATGCTAAAGTTGAATCTATTTTCCATAATGTCATAAAGCAAATATCTACTGAAAAGAGGGCAATACGCTGGCAACTGTTATTTCTAAAGGAAGCCATCCCTTGGTGAAGTTAGCCTAAGTGCTGTGTACACACATATTCGTACACACACACTCTCACACTCCTCTCCATGACTCTCTCCAAAGAACACTGTCATTAGACGATTCTGGGGGGTAGCCACTGCTTCCACCTCTTTTGGGTGGCCCGGCCTCTCTACACAAACTACCAAGTAAGGAACCTGTTTGGGGGTGGGGAGGTGCAGGAAGAAGATTGGATGTGAAATGCAAATCTTTAATTAAACTAGAAGCTTGAAACTTGGACTTGCAGGTATAACACATTAGCATAAATAACTTGATTAAATCAGCAAGTTGACATCTGAGCTCTGAGTGTTCGGGAACAGTTCAGCTCTCAACAGGACGGAGAGAGAGCACTATGGGACGCTGCTCTGTGGGCCAGCAGGAGGGCAGCAGGCCAGCCACAGAGGCAGTACTGGGAGGCTCTTCCAGGGGTGGAGCTGAAAAGGAGTAGACATCTGGAGGTGTCTGAAAGGCTGAGAACAGTGACCTCATAGGTAAAATCAAGAGAAACAAGATCTTCTGGCACTTGGTTTAGCCCCCAAACAAGTGGCTTTTAACCATGGGGGGAAAGTATATGACTAAACAGATTTTTATTTTAACTCTGAGCAATCTGTACCCTATTTTAACTCGGTGCTTAATCCTAACATTGCACTTATCACAATCTGGTCACCTAGTCCATTCTGGTGTTTAAATTTTTGCAGCTCCAATGCCCAGCCCCATGTATATGGCCCATAACAGCATTCTGTACCTGTTTTTTAAAATAAAATTTCTAAATCACTGCTTTAAAGATCTCCACCTTTCTGCCAAAGGAACTTTCCTCAGTTTTTTTTAACACTGTTTATTTCTCTGGATACATCTTGCTTACTCTCTTAAAGAGCCAAGCATAATTCTTTCAGGAATTTGGTTCTGTAAATTCTCAATGAAATTAGGTCTTCAAAAGGATCAAACTGCTTGTGCCAACCCATGTGCCAATTTAGAAAAGGAAAAACAAGAAGAGAGGATGGAGAATGTCATCATGCCTCAAATTGTGGAATCATGGCTCCTAGTGAAACTGGAAACATAAGGTTGAAAATTTATGTTTATCTAACATGTGATTTTCAAAAATAATTTCTCATACATTATCTCTCTTGATACTCTCACACGTTCAAAAGTATAAACAAGGAATTAAAAACATCAGCTCCCTGTAAGATCAAGATGTATGTATATTTACCTTCATTTGATAGCTGAGAAAACTGCTGCAGAGAATATAAGGCTTTCAGCTGTTGAGTAAGTGCCTGGGACTTCAAACCCAGGACCTTCTGCTTTTCTTCGCTCCTCCTTCCCTGTTAACAGCGTAGGGCTAAGCTAAGGCTGAAAGGGTCTTAATGATTCAATTTCAAAATAGAAGCAGCAAAAACAAAGGAAATATTGGACGAGAGAATTAAATGTTTCTGATTTTGATCCATGCTGGGCAGAGAATGAGACAACTATTCTAAAATATTGCGATTGCTGCTTCCTTTCTATGTCTTTGTCAATTGTTGATAATTGAGAAGAAAGAAAAGAAATATAAACAATGTGCAACTTCTACCTTACGCCTAGTCTTTCAGCTGAAGCAGGGGGGAAAAAAGGTCTCTGCAAAGTACAGAGGTAGAATCCTGCAGGAATAGACTCAACAGCCTTTTGCCAAAAGAGTGCATTGGGTTGTTTTGTTTTCTGTGCAAGGCAGAATCATGTCCATTTTTAAAAGATGTCCTCTTTCTACTTCAGGAGGAAGCCAGAAAATGAGAAACATCATAGAACCTCTTTTTGCAACATTTTTAATTTTATGCTTTGCTTCTGAGAAAGAGAGATTTAAATGAACTATCTCTGTCACAAAGTAGGGAAAGGAAGAGAGATTCCCACATCTCTGTTTTGTTCTGTTTTGTTTTCCTCAGAAGTATAAATTCCTTAACTTCTCCATTGGTACAGGGCTCTCAAAAGTACTTTCAGAACACAGTTCCAACATTTCTTTTCAGACAGTTTTTAAGAATGCTGGAATGTGAACAACAACAAAAAAAACCTTTGCTTCAACTGCAGTCTTCACTGCGTTTGGCCCACAAGCACTGCTGACGTAGCAGAATAAATACCAGCGGACACGACAAGCAACTTGAAAATAAATACTTTTTTGGACTGACAAAGTGCATGTTATACAAGACTTAATTGAAGACACTACTTCACATAGAGAAACAGCACACTGGTCACAGGGCAAATCCAGTGAATTGAATATACCACGCTGGGCATTTCAATTATAGGAAATTGGGCGCTCACCAAAACTGGTTATAATAATAACTGAGCACATATTCTGCATTAAACCAGTTCTGATTTTAGGACCTAAACAAATGAGACCGAGACACACAGACTGATTTCCAACTCCCCTTTGCCAATGTAGACTAAACGACTACTGGTCATTAATAAAACATCAAGGTGAAATATAAATATACCCATCTCCCCTCTCAAACGTACCATGGCAAAGGCCTTTACACATAATGAAACTGCTTAGTCCATCTCGTATGTTAAGATAGAGTGCAATCAGCTGTGCCAGTCCTGGACCCAAGAGTCCAGCTTTTATTAAGCCAAAGCTTAAGCACTGAGCCCTCTCTCATCATTGGGGAAGAGCGGTGAACTTAGGCCAATCTGACCAAACAGGCAAAAGTGCAAAATTTTAAGGGCAGACAACCCAAAAAGAAACTGCCAGGAGATTTGAGGAATAAGGAAGAGACTGTTCAGTCAGGATTCAGAACTAGGGAAACAGAGTGAAAAGGTACACTGGAGCAGGCAATGGGTGCTTCCTAGGGCTCCCGAGGCGCCGAACCCCGTGTGGGGATGAGCACTGTCAGAGGAGGCTGGCTGCTTCGGGAGGGGTCAGAAGGCGCCTGCTTTGGCTCCGCTGCTAACAGGAGCACACTCAGCTTTGATGCTGTGACCGGAAAAAATCAACCGCCAGGCTCACAAATTAAGCTAAGACATTTTTCTAAGAATTGAGTCATTCTGCTCCAAGATTGGATTCGGCAATCTCAGAAAGAGATGCAAGAAAATCAATTTCCTGATAAAGAAAACATATCTCATCAAGAGCACCCTTGGAAGGCGGACTGCATGGTCAGGCTAACAACGCCGTGTGCAAAGGAAACAAAGACTGCCAAGCAACGTGAAATGAATAGCAGATATTAGAATCGGTAGACCCATCCACTCAGAAAACTGCGTTTCAATGAAAATCAAAACTAATGATAACTGTTCTCTCCATCTAAGTCTGGTCACCCTTCATTACTCAGCCTGTCCACACAACTCAGGCCACGGGCTTCACATGCCAGTCTTCATGGAGCTGCACAATGCGGTGCGGTGGCTCCGTGTTCAAACAGAGCAAGGCTGATGATGTGCATGACTCCCCAGCACGGGAAGGCCAGGCCTCCTAGGCCTCCCAGGCCTGCCTGCAGCGTGTGCACCATTAGCACTCAGTTCAGATCCCAGGACCTGGCTCATCAAATCCACATTTTACAAGCTTTTCGAAGGTCCCAAGTGTAATCATTGTTTTAAAAACTCATCTGCTTAAAATAAAAAAGAAAGCATTGCCAGGAACTGCTTAAAGGAAAACAAAAAGCTCCTTTGATTTTTTTAACATTGCCCATCAGCTGCCAAGTAAACTTATTAAGGCTTTGTTTTATGAGGAATCATGAAACATGTCCAAAAGCAATTTTATATAGCCAGTAGGTACTAACCAAATACACTGCCATTCACATTTACAGTTTGGTGTTTTTTTTCTGCATCCCACTGTAAACCTCTCAAAATGTAGATGCCATGTCTTTTGTACAGTCCTTTAGTTTCTGTCACAGTTCTCTGAACACAGTGACCTTTCAATCAATGTTCATGGTGGCCTTTCAATGTTTAATGTTCAATCAATTTCCTAAAAATAACATGAATTATACATCCATTAAATATGTTCTTCCTACATCTAGAAAAGAGATTCCTCAAAAATAAAGAGCAGAAATTCTGCATGATGGATGCATACACACAAGAGTTCTTTTACAAAGGTATTGTAGCAGTTTGATATGGTTTATGAATTCCAAAAATAGATATTGGATTATGTTTGTAAACTGGTCTGTACCTGGGCATGATTAAATTACAATTAGGGCTTTGATTGGGCCACATCAGTAGGATGCTGAGTCCCCGCCCACCAAGGCAATAAAACTACACGGCAGAGCAGAGGAATGAGTTGGAGTTTTGATGCTGGCATTTTTGAGCTAGAGCCCCAGGAAGTAAGCACACAGGGGAGCTCAGTCGTGAGGAAGGACAGAAGGCCCTGGGAAAAGAGATGAGCCGTTCACCTGACAGTCTGGCCTTGTGGAGAGAGCAAGCAGCTGAGCCCGGAGAGAATCAAGCCCTGGGGAGAGAGACAAAGCCTAGAGAGCCTGACCCTGGAGCCTTAAGAGGAAGAGTAAGGCTGAACATCGGCAGCCATCTTGCTCCAACACGTGGCAATAGACTGGTAAGGGAAGTAACTTATGCTTTATGGCCTGGTAACTGTAAGCTTCTACCCCAAATAAATACCCTTTATAAAAACCGACCGATTTCTGGTATTTGCATCAGCACTTCCTTGGCTAATACAGGTATCAACAGGTGGGACATATTAACTTGATTTCAGAAACAACCAGAGGCCAAAACTTTGCTTACTGTTTGCACACTTTGTTTTGATGAGAGAGAAAGATAGAGGCAAAAGGAGAAAGAACAGCTAAAAAGTGAGATCCAACTCAGAAAGACACAGCCAAGCATCGCCTGTCATATTGCTAAGATATTATAAAAAATAATAGTGGTAAAAATAACTTTTTGTTATAATGTGAAATGTGTGAGTAGTGGAAATAGAGGTGGAGAGAAAACTAAACAGCTACAGATATTGGTGGGACAAAAGAATGATATGTTGGACAGAGTTAAGTATTTGGGAGTAAAGGTGGTATTGGTTTAAAAGGAAGTGATTCTTAGTCCCAGAAATACTTATAGGAAGCAAACTAAGACAGTTGTTAGGAGGGAAGGTGAGGGAAAGGGAGGCAATGATATGGGCTTAATGAAAGCTCCAAAGGTAGGTTTTCAGTCCTATGCTAGATGGCACGTGGGTGGGAGCCTAGTGCTAGAGTTCTAAGCCTGCAGCTCCCCATATTACTGCAGGGAGCTTTCGGAGTCAGGTCAGGGAGGGGGGCAGAGAAGGTAACAAGTTATGAGCACAGAGAGCTACCGTGGTGTAGACAGACACAATCAAGTCTCAGGAGAACCTGGGGTCCTTCCTCTACCAACTGGGCTAGAATTTTCTATCTAGAAATTGCATAGCATAATATTTAAAAATTGTATGTTTGTTGTCTGTCTCCTCCAATTAGAATATAAGCTGTAAGAGGGCAGGGACTTTGTTGCTTTCCCATCCAGAAGACATCCTACACATAAGAAGTGAGACTGCCAAATGAATATATGCAACTTGATGACTGAGATGTACTAGGCTTCTTACCAAATCAGCTGGCCCTCAACAAAGAAAGCACACATGCCTAAAATAATTGTAGATGCTGGTCCAATCACCTTTCTGCCACTTTCTCTAGTCGGGCTTCAGTTTCTTCTTTCATAAAATTAGGTGGTCTGGGCTATACAGTCTTTAACTTGCTTTCAATGTTGATATTTGCTGGCTTTCAGGTTCTATTAGTCCTTAGTATCATGCAATAGGAAAACATGGGCAGTGGTGAGTGTTGAAGTTTGCTCTTGGACTAAATCAAAATTAGCAGATGCCCCTACAAGCGGATCCTACCTATCAGGCTCAAGACCTTGAGCATCAGCCCATATTTCTTCTCTAGCTGAATTTGTGTGAATAAAAGGGTAATGCACGATCTGTAATTTAATAAGAAAGGAACTCCTTCTCTTCTTCTAACACTAAGGAACTTCAAACAGGATAATCAAACTAGGGGATTTTTCAGGACCCTTAAAAAAGTTTGCATCTTTGATTTCGGGCATTCCCCCCATTAATTTGCCTGCCATTAATTATGCAATTTGGAGAGGCTCATCTGGAAGAAAATGCTTTATTTCATCCATTTTCCATGCACATCTTTAATTTAGGAAGGGTGAAAACTATACCTAGGCCAGGTATCCTCAGGGTCAATAACAGGTTTTTTTTTAAAGCCAACTGTTGTTCCCTATGCTCAAGACTTTTAGCAAAAATAATAAGGCACAATATATCAGTTTTGGTAGAACGTTCTTTTTATGTGTCAAAAAAAAAAATGGCTTCAGGTCTGTTCTCCACAGTGCAGACTTTGTTGATCAGAAAAGACCACACTGATGAGGTGATATTGAACAGAGACCTGAAAGAAGAGAGGGTACCAGCAGGCATACAGGGTGAAAGTATCCTTTTCAGAAGACACAGAAATGAGAAGTCCCTGAGGTAAGACTGCATGTTATATCATGGGTCCACAAGCAGACATGTATGAATGAATTAGGTGGAACAAGGTGGAGTGGTATAAGCCTTCAGAGAAGAGGCAGCAGTATGTGGGTGGGGAGCTCATAGAGGGACAGAGCATCCACTGAGGGGACTTGGGCTTTCCTCTGAGTGAAATGGGGAGCCAATGGAAGGGCTGAGGAAGAATGAACATGACCATGTGTGGAAAGTCTCCACCACTGTGTGGAAATAAGTTGGTGGGGGGCAGGGAGAGGCAGTTAAGATCAGAGTAGCGAGATCCTTTAGAAGCTCCTAAAGTAGTTGAAATAAGAGCTGTTGTTTGCTTGAACCAGTGTGATAGCAGGTGGGGAGGTGGGAAGTGATGGGACTTGGAGTATCTACTGAAGACAGTACCAATAGGATTTTTCAAAAGATTGGATGCGGTGTGTGAGAGAAAGAGGAATTGAGAGAAGAAGGTAGTCAGGTGTTAGGTGGCCTTGGGCTATTTTTAGGCATAATTTTATCTTTATTTGAGGGACTTGAAACAACAGGTGGAGAATAAGAGGGGACTACTGAGGATTAGGGACACATTATTTAGGTGAAAAATTTGAC
>JAQZBX010014657.1:0-18653 GCA_029593785.1 Cabassous unicinctus
AACCTCAAAGAAGTGGCCTGTAGAAATATTCCAGGGCTGTGACTTGGTGATTCTGTCAGGAGAATGTCTGTGGGCAAAACACATCCCAAAGGCAGTTGTTCATTCCATCCACTGCCAGGGACCAGGCTACTTAATTGCATATTTCTCTGTCCTAAAATACCCCCAGTACCCTCAACGGGCCATAATTTGCAGCCTATTGAAGAAAGCAGGCATATTTTTAGACACTCTAAAAACCACTATTCGCCTGTGAGGCTCCTTCTTAAGATAATCCACTTCCTGTTAAACAGTGTGGGCACACAACAGGACAGCCCGTGGGGAAGGGCTTCATTAATGTCCAAGAGCTTTAATAAGCCAGTCTTTAAACAGATCGCCCAGTGTGGAAGCTGCTCAATAGAACCAAGTCTGAGAGGGAAGTTTCTCTTGAACTTTCGATTTCCTTTTCTGGCCTAAGTCAGATCTGTGATGTGATTTTAGCAGGGCTTTTTGCAGCTCCACATTCCTCTAGCAAAAAAACAGCTCCGTGGCAAGTTTTCCTCCTTTACCACCACTTCCCTAGCCTTGGGGATCTAATTCATTTAAATCTATCCGCGGATGTATTCGATGAGCTTCCTGCATTATTTATCCTGGAGTAAATTAGGAAAACCATTATCGGTTTGCCTCATGTTTCTCGGCAAGTCTAACCATTGAGCACACAGATGTCCTGTTTAATCAAATAATTTATTTACACAGAATCGACATTTCTATTCATACCTCACTTTAGAAAAGAAAAGGAAGGGGAAAGAAAAGCTTCTAAAGTCCCTAGTCTTTAATTTGGAACCTAGCTCCCTACCATCAACTCCCTTCACTTTGGGGAGCGGGGTACTGGAATATTCACCAACCTAGCTTTGCCTAGCATAGACAGTGAGAGAGCGAGTGTGTGCACGTGCTTGTTCACAGAAGAGTAAAGATTGTCTCACACCATGCACGTCCATGCATATGCCCTGTAGCATGATGTTCAACCAAGCTCCCATAATTTACTCTAGTTTCCAAACAAAAGAAACCAGAGATCAGTGTTGAGGGAGGCTCTCTGACTCCCTGATTCTGTACATTAACTAACGAACCTTAAATGTTCAGATGTGCAGGGACTAACTGCACAAGGTATATGCGAAGACAGAGGCCACCAGGTGGGGAGGAAGGACCTACCATGCGCCACACCCAGTGATCAGCACTTGACACACATTACCTCCTTTATTTCCCATGAGACACAAATTATTCTCCCCCATTTTACTGAGGGAAAACTGAAGCTCAAAGTAGTTAATTAACTTGCCCAAGGTCAGGCAGGCGATTGTGAACCCAGGCTCACCGGAGCCCAAAGCCCTCTCTCTTCCTGCTGCATTGCAAATGGATCCCTGGGCTGCTGGCTGTTATCTACAGCTCTTCCCCACCTCTTGTGTTTCCTCTATTCACAGCAAGGCTCTGTCTATTGTTGTCTAACTGCAAGATTAGGGCTACTCTCTTCCCAGATAACTTCCAAAAGGGTTATTATTTTTTTGTTGTTGAGTTTTCTTTATTAGAGCAGCTGTAGGCTTACGGAAAAATCATGCAGAACAACATTGTGAATGTAATTAACACCACTGAATTGTATATTTGAAAGTGGTTAAAATGGGAAATTTTAGGTTGCATATACGTCATCAGAATAAAAATTTTTAGAAACCATAGATCTGTACAATATAAGGAGTGAACCCTAATGTAAACTATGGACTATAGTTAATAGTATAATCACAATAATATTTTTTCATCAGTTGTAACAAAGACACCACACTAATGCAAATTTCCATAATGGTAAAAAATACTATGTGTGGGGGGTGGTAATATAAGAACACTGTGCTTTCTGCAGAGTTGATATTTTCAGACACTGCTAATTTCACCCTCCAAGTTAGGCCAGATTTTTTGGGGAAGGGATGATTTATGACTAAAGCATTCAAGTTAATTCTCTCACCCAGTACAGATTCTGTACCAAATGTAGATATGAATCTTCACACCAGGAGAATGCAACCCCAAAATTATTTAAAAATTGGACAAACAAATAAACAATGCATAAACAAATGAATAAATAAAGCTCCAGAAGAAATTGAGGACAACAGAGAAAGCCCAATGTCATCTTTCTTTGCCATCAACCATCAAATCAACACCCCCTGCCCCCGGTCCTTTGGGGTGTCTGGCTTCCCTGCGCATTCATCCACAAGAGCAATGACAACTGTTGATTACACCCATTTGGTTTTTAGAGGCCAAAGTGGATTGCATTCGCCTTTCCTATTAGCCTAGAAATACCTCCCTGTATTTTTGCAGTAGATTTTCTGAACAGCAATAGGTTCTAATCAATCTTCCTGACTTCATTTCTCAGAATCTCCCAATCTCCTCAAGGAACATTTCAAACCTGATTTATCATCATTACCAGACCCTAAATATTCACCAGATTCTATATTATTTATTACACCTAGTTAATTTCCCTGTTCTGGACTTATGGGTCGAATCATAGAGCACGTGAAAGATTATTTCCACAATATGTCATGAAGACTCCACTATCATACAGAGTCACATTCAGAAAGAAGCATTTTGCTCCCATGGAAGCTCTGAACTGCAACTGAGGCCCTCTTCTCATAAGGCTCTGCTCCCCGTTTTCAGGCACAGTTTCCTGTGCAGCCCCTGAGCCACATGCATGCATTTGCAAACAGCAGAAACTTCACCTTCCTCCCTCCAGCCAGATGAAGCCAACACTCTGCTGTTATAGTAAAGAGCCTGGCAGGGGGCTGGGCAGGAGAAAGTGATTCCAGGCTCAGTCCTTCTGTGTGGGGAGAAAATGTCTTGAAGTTAAACTGCATGAGGTGAGATGTGGATACAGGTCACAGGGCCACCCTTCTGGAACAAAACAGCACCCTCCAGTTTGATCCTTCCTAGAGAAAAAATATCTCCCTCAGCACTTGCTAATCAGATGTGCTGAGCCCCACACCCCATTCCTCCCTCACCCCAAACTTATCCTCCACCCACGGCACTCAGTAATAATGGCAAGGGTTTCATTTGAACTCTATTTCAGGAAAACTTCTCTAGTTCATCTAAAAAGACCTTTCCAAGCCATGACTCTACCCATGAAATCTCTCTCCAGTGTATGCTGCGGGATGGGAGCAGCCTCATCAGGTTCTATATCTCAAAGACACCAAAGATGTGTTCTGTGGTGCTACAGATGACAGAAGTATGACCAATGAGAGCAGCTGATGGACGAGGGGTTTTGTCTCACTTTGCCAGGCTGCTAGGACAAATACCACACAATGGGTTGGCTTAAACAAGGGGAATTTGTTGGCTCACGGTTTTGAGGCTAGGAGAAATCTAAAATTGAGGCATCAGCAAGGCGATGCTTTCTCTCTAAAGTCTGTAACATTCTGGTGCCCAGTGCTAGCAATCTTTGCAGCTCCTTGGCTTACAGTGCCTGCCCCACGTCACAGGTGATGTCCTCTGCTTTGTCTTCCCGTTTCATTGACTTCCGGCTTCTGGCTCGTCCCTGCGGCTTTTTCTCTGTCTGGCTTCCTGTTTCTTTCTCTTTACAAGCCCTCCAGTAATCCGGATGAAGGCCCACCCTCATTCAATTGGAAAACACCTTAACTAAAATAACCTCTTCAAGAGAGCCTATTTACAACGGGTTCATACCAACAGCAATGCAGATTAAGAAGAAGAACATGCATAAACTGGGGTACATAATTCAATCTAACACAGGTTTCTTTTCAGTACTTTCAGAGTCCCTTCCTACAGCCAAACACTGTCCTGTTGAACAATTAAACAGGGCTTAGGTAACAACTGTCAGGGATGGGGCATACCACATAATCACTGAGACATCCACCTTAAGACTGTGTGACTCCCAGAAGACATTCTGATCAAACTCACAGAACCATAGCATTCCACACCTGGAACAGATTTCTGAGTTCATCTTGTCTACGCACTGCAAATTAGCAACCGCAAGATGAATTCAGTTCAGGGAAGAATTTTGTGTTGTTCACAGTATTGGTCCACAGAGGTTTATTATTTCACCCAATATTTAGCAACTGAAAGATTTCACATTAAAATCTGGATTTTTCAGCTTCTCTTTAAAAAAAAAAAAAGATAACAGAATATCTGGTCCCCATAATGCCTGGACTCAGCTTAAAGTTGAATAGTAAACTTCTCTCTTTAGATGGGGGCACTCTGCCACAGTCCACTCCACTTACCATTGCCTCCAACCTCACATTAAAGCTGGGTTTCGTTAATCTGTTTGATTGCTTCATTTCATTTTCTTCCAAGCCCTCTTTATTCACATGTGTTTTCTGTTTGGCCCCTGTGGGCATGAGTATTTGCCACTGCTGGTATAGTACAAACCCTAGAAGAGCTGACTGAGGCTGGGAGAAGTTAAATGACTTGTCCAAAGCCACTCAGCCAGCCAGAGCAAAGCAAGGAGCAGAACCCATGTTTCCTTTTGACCCAATGCTCTTTCATCTTGATCATACTGCCAGGCAGGATTGAGAACACCTATTTCCCTGGACTGATGTGACTATTCACATTAAATTTGTACAAACTTCTGCACTTCCATTTAATGTGCCCTAGCAATCAATCAAGTTTCCACATTTTCCCTTTTAAAAAAATAACAATACTGGCAAAAAGTAACTCTTTTTTTCCAGCTGTCTTTCCACATAACTAGCACCCAAAGACCAAACACTCTTCTGTGTGTCCAATAAAAAAAAATCGACTTGATGAACACAAGATTTCAATCTACCTTGCAAAATCAGGAATAGGCCAAAACCTTATTATTTCAGATTCGGCATTGATAGTCCAAATCAATAGTGCAAACCAGATTTCTGGGGGAAAGGTTAAAGCAATTGGCAGAACACACTGGTGTTAAGCCACCATAAGCACTTTCAAAGCAAAGAATTAAATTGATAAGCTCATTATAAATCATTCTTATATATATATTAGTCTATAAGATGTCACTCTATAGAATCTGAGTTACTGTCTGCACTTGAAAGTAATTTAACTGCCCATCTCTTAAGTCCTCTGTAATCATACCTGCCACTGTTTCAAGGTGCCTATGCTCCCAATTAGTCGGGATTGGAAAGGACTGAGTAAACCAGAGGAAAGACTAGTTAAGGGCTTCTTAAAGGTTTCAGTCAGGGTTGGAGATCAACCGAGGCAGGGTCTAGGTTTACTCACGTTGCATGTGTGTTAAGGAGAGCGGTGTTTTGCTCTGGCACTAAACAGACACAACTAAGATGGCATGCTATCAGCACCCCAGGAGGAAGGCACCTGAACGTGAGTGGGTCAGGTAAAATTTAGGTTCACCTTTTGGATGAAACTAATTTAAACCGAGCAACTTAAAAAAAAAGATTGCCTAATCACTGTGTACAGAGATATTGGGCTGTCAAGCTACAAAGCTGAGATAATGGGGATTGCCTTAGCTGTCCATTAAAACCAAACACTCAAATAGGCATATGTAAACCACAGCAGCCACTCTTGGCTGCATAACCAGAATCCATCCTCCCTTCATCCTTCCTAACAAAACTCTCATTATGGTTAAGTATCTAGGGTTGATGATCGGCTAGCACACACCAGACGGACTTACAGATTGTTTGCAGTTGCTATACATTCTGATAGGTCGTGTTCAAACTGTACCAGATGTGAGACTCTTTGAACTTCACTCCTGCCACCCTCACCGCCAACTCCACATTGCTGCGAGGGACTACGTCTCAGTGCTCACTACCGAAATGAGTCCTGGTTAGGGTAAGCCACTCTCACTAACCCTCCCCTTCTAGCCAGTGATTGGTTAGGTGTCCTGGCTTGAGCCAATCAGCATAGAGCATGCCCTTTGTTTCCCTATTGGCCCAAGGTCAGACCCGCAACCTAAATTGTACCAATCAGGCTGAAGAGAAGGAATATTTAGCCCACATTTTTTTTCGGGTTTTTCTGCTGTCCCTACCGTTAATGGCATCCCTCTCGAAACCCTGAGGGCAGTTAGCTTTAGGGCAAAGCCCACACAAGAGGAACTGGCTAGCAGAGGGTGGCCAGAAACTTGCAGAGAAGCAAAGCCATGACCCCCAAGAATTAGGGTATTGTGCCTGGAGCACAATTAGATTTTCTAATCAGAGCAGATAGAGTAACTGTTTAGAGATACAAAGAAAGTTCAGCTTTTAATGTGCCTGCAGACATATACGTACATGAACTTGTACTTGGATGGGGGGGGGAGGGTAGCAAGGTGGAGAAAACATAGCTGTGGAATGAGATAGGGTTACGGTCAATCTCAGCTCTGTCTTACAAACTATGTCCACAGGAAAGTGTCAGTACCTGTGAAATATGGGACTAACACATCTCTTACAGCATTGTTCTGAGGATCCAATGAGATCCAGTATGCAAAATAGCTAGTGCACAAAATAGAAGCTCAATAAGTGAAAGATAATTTTCCTTCTCCTTTCCCCACTTCCATCCTCCCGGAAGCCTTTCCATACCCCTGCCTCCAAATTCCAGACACTCCAATTGCTCCAGCTTCCATTTCAATTCTTCTTTCCTTTCCTGTCCTCCAATGCCACACGTTTGACTGTCTATCCCTGTTATATTTTGTGTGGTCTGGCTTAAGTTTTTCATTGATATCATTTACTAGGTACTTACTCTGTGTCAGGTACTATATTATGAGTAATCCTCACAACCACAATCACCCATAAAAATGATATGCTTGTTTTACAGTTGAAGAAATGAGGGTCAGAGAAGTGAACTCGTCCATGATCTTTTTTAAGAGCTGACAGAGTTAGGAATCCTAGGACAATGTGACTCCAAAGCCCAGGAGTGCTCTTAGTCACATCATTATGCTGCCCATCCAAGAATAAACTTTCCTATATGCCTGTGTGTCTTTTCCAGGGAATTGAGAGTTTTTAAAAGCAGAGCCATTGTTTTCTAAGGCAAGGTAGGTAGTACAAGGACTGGACAGTCACCTGTTCTAAGCCATCATTAACAAGACACACTTTTTTAAAAAACTTTTTTTTTTATTGTGATGCAATATTTCCCAATTTAACCAATTCAGTGATATTAACTCACATTTACAATATTGTGCTACCATCACCACCATCCATTACCAAAACTTTACAACACACAGTTTTAATTGCCCTTCGTGCAAGGCCCCTTGAGGGGCCATGAGATGTTCTTGCCCTCAATGCAGGTCAATGTTTCAAAGACTCTGAGCTGAGAAGGACTCGCCTCCTTTGCTTTGGGGACCCCAAACACACAACACTGTGCTTTACAAATTATTTGAGACCCACTCCCTGCTAGAGCTGCATTTAAAGAGAACTGAGGAATTTGGCTCCAAGGGTGGAACTTGGTTTGAATTCCATCTCCACATGTAGCTAGCCATGTGACCTATGTATGGCACTTAACTTCCTTCAGCCTCAGTCTCCTCATCTGTAAAATAGACATAAAAGCACCACCTAGCTCACAGGGTTACAGAGAGAATTGAATGAGATTATGCATGAAATGCACTTACCAGGATGTCCTGACTGTAGTAAACAGTAAGTAGCAGCTATTGTTATAATTAAGGTGGTGGGTGTTTTTGTTAAGCATGGAAAAGAAGCAAGATTGTACCCATAGTGTTTATAGATCAACATCATGAAACATTTCCACTGGGTTAGATTTTCAGGTGAAATAAACTAACAGGAGGAATCTGTCACATAAATAGAAGTTGACCCTGGGTACCTTAGACTTATGTAATGGTCACTCAGAGACTTCTGGAAAAACAAAGTAGACTGGTGAAAAATGCTTGTATTGCTCCTGGGTATCATCCATCAGTAGGAGAGGGCTAACCTCAGATTTTATTTTCTATATTAGGGGAAGGCCAAAAGAAGGGGAAAAGCCCAGTTAAACATAGAACTGATTCCAGAAATCCAGGAACAAAGAGGATCATTCTTTCTCTCCAACTGAGCTAAAACATTTATTTATTAACTTTAAAAAATATGCTCTTCTTTTAAAGCCTCAGGAACCAAGTGTAATCAAATCACTCTGTAAAATATTGACTTTGGATTACTGCCACAGTAATGAGTGAAATCCAAATGAGCAGCAGGACAAGGCACTTCTCAAGATGCCCCTCAGTCTAAGGAGGACTTTAGTCCTTAGACTGAGGAGTGTGAATTGCAGCACGTCCAGCCCACGGCGCTCCAGCCACTCCTCTGACCAGCGGGGCACGTGCCATGGCCTCTGAGCACTCAGCCTCACACTGCACCCCCACCTCTTCCTGGTCTGCTGAGAGCATAGGCCCTGAACTCAGATGGCCCTGTGGTGAATCTTGGCTTTGCGACTTGCAAGTTTAAGTACCAGACTTGACCTCTTTAAAGCTTTGCTTTTCTCAGCTGTAAAATGGGGATGATAATATTTACCCCCAGGGCTCTTTTGAAGATTGAGAGAAAATGTGTGCAAAGTCCTCGGTTCAGTGGCGCACACGGTGACCACCCAAGAATGTACTCTTCTCTGTCTCTAAATCCCTTAGTCTCCTTGACTGCCAGACCTCCAACTTAGACGCTCTTGCCTAGAACACGATGGTATCGGTTTAGAAATTATAACGTCTCGTCATTTCACCAGTATAAGTTTTTCCAACCAAACAGCAGTGTAAATTCTTCAAAGTCAGAGATGGGTGATGATTTAATAAACACTTAAATACCATGTATATGCAAGCTCAGCTCTAAGTGCTTTACGTTATCAACTTGTTAAATCTTCATAGCAACCCCATGAGGTAATTACCATTATGATTCCTCTTTTACAGATGAGCACAAAAAGATTCAGTAACTTGCCAAAGTGGCAGCTAGTCGGCTGCTGTGCTGAGGTTTGAACTCCTGAAGACTCGCTCCTGAGTCGGTGCTCTTCACCACCACGGACCCTGTGTTTGACTTCTGTGCCCCACAACACCCAGCACATGGAAGGCACTCAATTAAGTCCCAAGTTAAGTATCACTTTGCAGATGAGAAAACTGAAGACAGTGGGGTGAGCTTCTCTGAGGTCAGAAAGACAACTGGGAAGCAGATTATAGCCCAAAGAGTCTAATCCCTGGCAGCCTGCTCTTTCCGCCACACCATCCTGATGGCCTTTTGAAGAACAGCTAACCACTGATGGAGGGAGAGGAGGATGCACGCGCTTCTGTCCGTGACCCCAAACCTGGCCAGGGGCAGGTCACTCTTCTCTCACGACTCCATCTACCATGTTCCAAACGGGGTCTTCACACCTTGGGTCACCAATGACTACTTACTGGCTTTTAGTTCTTTTCAGGAATATGTAGTTGATAATAAAAAAAATCAGCTCTGGTCTTGAGCTGGCCTCAGGAAACTTGACGGCACAGGCAACTGACAGGCCAGATAAGTGAAGCAGAGGACAACCTAGACTCCCCATGGCCTACGTCATGGGGCAGGCCTCAGCTGACTTCAGAAAAGCATCCCAGATAGACAAGGTTCTCCAAAACAACTCTCACTTCTGGAGCGCTGCCAAATTATCTTTCAGGTACTATTCCTACCTCTTTTCTCAACTCAGTAAACCAGTGTTTAAAAACTCAGAAGAATCAATACCTAATTTTTGCAGACTGTTCAATATGTTACCTTGTGTTGCCAGGAAAACTCGCTCTTGGGTGGACCTGGGCAAAGACTCTAAGAGTCAGTTGCTTGGTTCAAATCTCAACCCCTATACTCAGCAACTATGGGGTGCTGGGCAAGTTCTTTAACCTCTTTGTGCCTCCATTTCCTCATATTTAAAGGGGAATAATCATAGTACCAACCTCATAGGCTCATTTTAAGAATTAAATGAGTTTGTGTGTGTATGTAAATATGATAGATAGATGATAAATATAGATAGATGATTGATAGATGATAGGTAGGTAGGTAGAAAGAAAGATAGAAAGATGGATGATGGATGGATGGATGGATGGATGGATGGATGGATGCTATCACTCAAAAAAGTACCTGGCATATAGTAAGCAGTATTTAAACTGTTAGGTATTAAGAGTAGTAATATGTTATTAATCAGAAAGCATTTAGTTCTACACTGCATTTTTTTTTTAAATCCAGGTCTGTGCATACAAAATTGCCTAAGCAGAAATATACAACAACTGCAGTCCACATACATATCACTCAAATGCCAGGCCAGCTCAGGCTCATCTGTTCAGAACTGGATCCTCTAACAGCTTCGCCATAACAAGTAAGTACGTGGAGTGGCTCTACAGCTTGTTCTAAGTCCTTGGTGCTTTCTTCCGATTCTTAGAAGTCAGACATGAGCCAATATCATCAATGATCTAACTTTGGAATAAGCATTTCTATCATTCTTCTTCCCAGCTTCCAAAATTGTTTAATTGGTAAGGAGTTCTATTATATCAAAGCAAGTCATCCAAAAAAATGATATTTTATAGCTACTTCTCTGTGAGACTCTTCTAGTACTGTGTAATCAAATCACAATGTAGATGTTGGGCCCTGAGGCTCAAGTAAGATTGCAACTGCCATCCATAACCCCTTATTGCATATTTTTCTGTTTGCCAAACATCTTCATTTTCCCTCACTGACTATTTGTTACAAGCAAATTATGAGCTTGAACTCTTTATTATATAGATTTCTACTAGTACTGAATCCCAATTTTTATCCATGTCATAAATTAGAGAACTGCAGGAGATTGTTTTTAAAGGGAAGGTTTGTTTTACTAGTGCCTCATATTCCCTATATAATGCTCTTTGAGAGAAGCTGCTTTCTAAAGTTAATTCAAATAAACTTTGCCTAACCTAAGCACTATTGCTGTATCCCTACCTTTCTAATTAACAAGAATGGTCCCCTCTTCATTGCGGTGGCCAGGAAGCTCAGGCACAAGTTTTTGCTTTACCACAGGAATGGTGTTAACTTTTACAGCTGGTAGTTGTGCTTTCTTTTATTCTCACAGTTGCATTATAGGTTACTAAACTTGTTTACTAATCTCATTGTATGCACCAAATTCTTTTTGGAAAGATGAGCATATAATTAATAAATAACTTTGATTAACCTGTAGATCTAAACTTCATCTGCATTTACCTTCATATAATAACAGTCAGGTATTTTTCATAAAAGAAACAAGTGGACATTTGGCTATTCTTTTCCCACTCTTTTTTCTATTCCATCGATAGTTATTTCTTCCCTACTAGAACTGAATAATACAAAAAAAAAAAAGTGTGATTTGAAAATGTCCAACCACCTGGCAGTTTCTGAAACATCACCATGTTCTTTATAATTATTTTTAACTGTAGGCACACCAGGCAGATATATTGGCTTATCTCCTCCTGCCCAGGTCCCTGAAAGACAAAACAAAGCAATTACTATTAAAGGAAAGAATTACAAAAATCATGCATCTTTAATGAAAGACACAGGAATAGAAATATGATCTAGCTCAGCCGGTTCCCAGTTTGAGTCCCTCATGAGCCCATCCTGCCAGTAATTCTGGGGGTGGTGGAAAGAACCTTGGACAGGGGAATCAGGATACCAGAGTACCTGTCCTGAACTTGCATTTAAGTAGTTATATGACTGACTTTGGGCACGCCAATGATTCTTGGTGGATCTCAGTTTATCACCTGTAAAACTAGGGGACTGGAACGCATAGTGGTGAGGGCGTGGGTCCTGGGGACAGCCAGGTGACCTTGGACCAATTACCCAACTCTGTGTTCCCATTTCCTCCTCTGTGAAACAGAGAAGTAACAGACTTCTGTCCAAGGTTCCTTGCAAGGCTTAGCAGATGTAACACGTGGAAAGCACTTAGAATACTGCCTGGCACGGAGGAAAGCCCTCTCTAAATGTAAGCTAGTAGAACTATCTCTGAAAAGCCTTCCAATTTTAAAATCATTCAATTCTTTCACTCTGATACACCTCTCCTTACCCCCCAATTCTTAGTACTCATTTCTTGGATTTCACTATTAGGGTAGAAAGAAAATATTGATGAGTCATGTTTTTCTCTCTTTATCAATATATTAATAGAAAATTAAAAGTAACATACTTTTGTCAAGTAACAAACACAGATAAAATAGCTCCATTGGAATAAAATGAGCAATTTCAAATGGTAAAGCCTTAAGTGGGAAGAAGATGGAAAAGATGTTTTGTCTTTCAAGAACAGGATACAACATTCATTAAGCATCCAGCATCTGTAGGTTACTCCACAACCTCATTTCATTAAACCAGATCACCAGGAAGCAGTCATTTGACAGTTGAGGAAATGGAGGTTAAAGGAGGTTCAGTATTCTCAAAGTCATCAACCCCTGCCTGACTATAAAGCCTGAACTCTTTCCACATGACAAGGCTGGCTCAGCAGTATAGGCATTCCTCATTTGGGGCAAGAGAGGTTAGGGAGAAGTTGGGTTTTTGTTTTGTTTTTAATTTTATTTTTATTTATTTCTCTTCCCTGACTCATTGTTTGCACTTGCTGTCTGCTCTCTGTGTCCATTTGTTGTGTGCTCGTCTTCTTTTTAGGAGGCACTGGGAACTGAACCCAAGATCTCCGCTGTGGGAGGGATGTGCCCATTGGCTTGAGCCACCTCTGCTTCCTGCTTGTTGTGTCTCTCATTGTGTTTCCTTGTTGTGTCTCTTCATTGCATCATCTTGTTATGTCATCTTGTTGCATCAGCTCACCGTGCCAGCCCGTCATGTCAGCTCACTGTCTTGCTTGTCTTTAGGAGGCACCAGGAACCAAACCCAGGACCTCCCATGTGGCAGGCAAGCACCCAATTGCTTTAGCCACATCCACTTCCAAAAGTTGGTTTTTATAAAACAAATTATAATTTAAGTGTAATAAAGGAATTTGCTCTTTAGAAGACAAATATTTTTTAATAAAAACATCTATAAAATCACTTACTTAATATCAGTAATAGAAAAGTAAAAATGGTTGTCAAATTGAGGGCTGAGGTGGAGGGGAAAATCTAAAAGAAGTGGAACAAAATTTGAAACCACATGATCTGGGTTTCGACCCTAACTCTGACCTTACCAGCAAAATATGGTCACTATCTCAGAAGACTCAAGTACAAAATGGTAATATAGATAACTGCACAATATCTGTCTTGAACCTGTGAGGCTGGAGTGAAAAGAAAATCTGAAATCTCTGCAACATTAGCTCTAATTAGTGGGCTTCTTCTTAACAAAGAGAATGTTTCTTCAGTATCTTATAAGTCTGAACACTCAGAGAAAATCTGAAGCAACACCTCTTCTGCAAATTCCTTCTTGACCCATCAAGTGGGCACAATTCCTGCTCCAAGATTTGGACCTCACTGTTCTATGGACCCAGAATCTATAATTGCCACCATATCTGCCTCCTGCAACAAAGTGCTAAGACCCAGAGACAGGGATGAGCTCATTCATCTTTTTTGCATCTCCTACACCAGGCATGTGTGTGATATACATGGTGGCTGTTCAGTGAATGATTGCTGAAGGAGTGGATAAATCTCTTAATTCCATTTATCTGGGCCTGAGTATAGAACTGGCTACATAACTTAAGGGGCCTGGTATAAAGTGAAAATTTTGGACCCCTAGCTTAAACAGCAGGGGGAAAATGTGCTGTGGTAGTTTGAAACTGTGTGTACCCCAGAAAATCATGTTCTTGAAATGGTCCATTCCTGTGGGTGTGAACCACTGTCCATGACCCCACACCTGGTCAGGGGCAAGTCACTCTCCTCTCACAACATGACCCCACCCACCAAACGGGGTCTTCACACTTTGGGTCACCAATGACCCGAATCCACCAATGATGGTAGGGAGAATCTTAATCCTTTTACTGGAGTCCTTTATAAATAAGATGAAGACAGAGAATAAACGACACAGGAACAGATAAGAACCCACAGAAGCTGAGAGAGAAAAGTCACAAATGGAGCAGCAAGAAGCTGAAAGCAATGGAGCCTGGAGGAGAAGGCAGAGACCAGCAGAGGCCACCATGTTCACAGGAGTCCAGGATCGCCCACAGCCATCTTCAGAGAGAAAGCTTCACCTGATGCCTTGATTTGGACATTTTTCTCAGCCTCAGAGCTGTAAGCTCATAAAGTAATAAATGCCCATTGTAAAAGCCAACCCATTTCTGGTATATTGCCTTGGCAGCCTTTTGCAAACTAAAACAAGTGCTGTTAAAAGTACTAAAATATAAAACTTTATCCTTTGCTCTTGGTCATTCACTCTTGACTTATGGTGGTTTTGATTTGCTATTTAATGTCATTCTAAATAAAGAAAAATTAAATATACAAATTAGTAACAAGAATTTTATTGTTCATTTTTATATAGCATGATGCTAATTTTATTATTTTTTTGACAAACATCTTTATTTAAGAAATCAAATAGACAAAGTAAAAAATTATGGTTGCAATTTCACACAAGGATCTTAGAACTACTTGCTCAGGTTATTCTGAAAGGAACAAAATTTTTCAAATGTTCATAATTAGCACAGAAATATCTGGTTATATTACTTACTCTTCAGAGGATATTTATTATTTTACAGTAAGATGTCTTACTTATTACAATAAGTATACCCTCCTTTTAGAGGTGTATAGCCTAAAAGGCTAAGTGTGCGGATGCTAATGTAATCCAACCTTTTGACTACAAATCTAAAATAGCCTTATAACTTTTAACTAGCACAGATAACAGCAGGTTCACTCAATCCTTACTTTACTGTCTGAGGAAAAGGAAATAAAAGGTGACAGAAGCCACACATTTCATTGTGGCTCTCTAGTCTCTGCCTGTAACTTTGGTCCCAGCCTCCCACTTTACAAATGGAGATCTAGGATTCTCAAATGTCTGCAGAATTGCTATTCCTGGTTTCTGACAGAGGCAGACGTGATATTTAGCACCACAAAAGCTTTTTCCTTCGACTTCTTGAGTGATGCTATGCACGTTGCCTATAAACTTTTATAAAAACATCTCTAAATGTATATGTAAACTGCTCTGTGTATTCTATCAATTTCATTCCCTACTACAGAAGCTTGAAATTTATCAAATCTTGATTATGACATTTGTTTTGCATTGCTAAATCCAGATAAAGCTATCTGAATAAGCTATCTTAATTTCCAGCTTCTAACATAAGACTGTTTCAAGATTACTGATAAAGAGCTCTTTATAAATAAAATGGTTCACAAGCAAATAGTCATCTGTTGATTAACTGATAAGAAACTGAATGTACGATTTTTAAATAAAAAGGAACTTCATTAGGTTTAGATAAACTGAGACTACAACAAATAAGTTTCCCAGGCTATTTAATCAAGTTACTTACAATGTACACATTCCTGAGTTTACCCCTTTGTAGTAATGATACGTTTATTTCAGAATTTCCGGCATTCAGGTTAATAGGTGTTTCTTCCCAAGAAACTTTTTCTGTCAAATGCACTTGATCGAAGAGGAAAATTGGGTTCATAAAATGGATTCATTGCAAACTTTACATACAAATCATAGACATCGGTAAAGAAGTTCTTCATGCCGTCTTCTTGTCTTATGTCATGAAGCAGGATAAATCTCATGCGGCCAGCAGTAACAAAGGCTGAAACAAACCACTGGTTGAGTTTGTCCACCGTTTTCCAGTACATGTTGTTAGATGGCCACGTTCTCATCCGGCGCGCGCTATGAACTGGTTCAGATGACGATAGTCTTTGGATCCCGCTTTCCCAACTGGCAAAAACTCCATTTCGAAAACTGGATTATCATGATGGCCACCAATGACAAAATAGAAGTTTCCAGACACTGTCTTCAACAAAGGGCTCCTGCGGCTGGAGCCGAAC
Organism: Cabassous unicinctus; assembly: GCA_029593785.1. Lineage (NCBI taxonomy): Eukaryota > Metazoa > Chordata > Mammalia > Cingulata > Chlamyphoridae > Cabassous > Cabassous unicinctus. The sequence continues at coordinate 15,764 of JAQZBX010014657.1, forward strand.
AACGCAAGTGCGGAGTTAATTCCCGCGGAGGAGACCGTCGCTCAGCAGCTTCAGCGGGTTTCCGGGAGCAGTCCAGCGAGAAGCAACGGTTGCCCGCTAATTTAATTATAAGAACACAAATGCACAGGTCACATACCCATAAAGCCAGCCCAGCCTACGTAGAGTTCTAACAAACGAAGGAATAAATGACAAAATGCAAGCATCCCTGGCACCAAGAGGCACAACAGTAGCAAAGGAAATTTGCTCCTGATGTGCAGAAGAAGGAGTAGCTTTCTTCAACCTGTAATAACACCAAGAGAACCTTTCATTTAACTGATTGCAAAGCAGATTTATCCCCATGGAGATTAAGTCTTTGCACAGTACATAAAAAGTTCAGGTAAGTAAGTTCCTAACCTCTCTGCAAAAAAAAAAAAGAGGGAAGAGAGAAAATATGCTATTGATATAAAGAATAATGGATGGAGGAAATTGCTGGTTTTTATTTACATGTATTCCATTCTACCTTCGTGCATGCAAGAGACTGGCAAGATATTATATCATAATTATGGACTCCCCTAGCAGCTTGAGCATCAGTGGTTCCTGTTGTTCCAAGTCTTTCACAAACCCATGAGCTCCAAGATTGGATCACACACAGAAAAGGAACAGGAGCTAATTGCATTGCATATTTATACTTCCCCGGTTCCCACCATTATCTACATAATTCCCCATGGGTTCTAATTAGCTTAATCAGGGCTGGGGGTAGGGAGGATAAAAATTTAAGCAATTTCAAGTAAATACGGGGTTTGCTACCACCACGGAATTTGGCAAAATGCTAATCTTACCTACCTGCAGTTTCTCTAATTTCTGAAGAAACTGGATAGCTTTTTTTAAATCAAGGATAATAGCTTCTTAAATAATATCAATGTAGGTGGTTTGCATTTTCGTGTTTTCCTAGAATTGGAGGGAAAAAATCCATTTTGAATATAATTTTTGTTTGACTCTTAAGCAATAGCTCTGAAGATAACAGACAATAATCCTCCAGTGGCCCCTGTCCTATCGGGTTTTATAATCTGCATTACCCAGAACCCTTATCTTTTTATTTTGTGCAAATTGCAGTGAACAGTGCTTAGGAAAAGGGTTTTCCTGAAGGATCATACTATGGGGAAATGAGCTTAATTACTCCAGGCACCAATCAGTGATTTAAAGTTTAGAGAAATAAATCTTTCTTTCTTTTTTTTTTTTTTAAGTGAAAGCACCTAAAACTTCTCTTAACATAAACATGAACCTTGTCAGAATCTCTCCTCTTCCCAATCAACTCATTATTTATTCATCTGGCTTTAGACTCTCAGTTCTAATCAGTGAGTTGGCTCCTGCGGCTGCAGTTACAATCAGCTCCACACCAAAAAGGTCTCATGTAATCACCCTCCTCAAATCTACAGATGACTCTTAATGAAGACAATCACTCAGAAGGCAACTGGCATGCTAAGACCCAGTTTGCCGTGTCTCGTGTCTCGTGGCTGAGCTTGGGGGCTTATACCAGCTTTCCATTCCGTAAACATCCATCTTGAGGAAAGTCAGGGAAAGTGGCACATGGCAGATCCAAAGAGACTTCCAGAGAGAGCTAAGCCAGGGGTTCGTAACAAGGGGTCAGTGAGCTTGAAGTGAAATTCAAAAAAACATTATTCTTGTGGGGACGTGTTGGTGCGGGTGTGATATATTTATTAAATAATACACAGTATAGTGTGGACTTAGTAAGGGGTCTGTGGTTTTCACTTGACTGGCAAAGGGGTCCATGGAACAAAAAAGTTAAGAACCCCTGCTCTAAGGAGACAACCTAGAGCAGAGGCCAAATCTGGCCTTCCAAGGACTGAACTCAGTCCACACAAACATTCGGTTTTGCATTCCTGCCGCCGCCACCAAAAAGCACTACAGTTTTTTATTAGTGGCTAACATTTATATATTGGAAGTCTTTACATAATCCCCCAAGGTGCCAGCTTCTTTTGAAAATTCACATGTTCTGTAAACAGCAGACCTGCATTTCTGCATGTTTTAAATTGGTAACTGCTGAGTAGAGTCACTTTAGACAAGACTAATACTCTTTGTTCACTGTCGTCCTTGCCCAGCCAGGCTGGTTGGTTCTTTTACCTGCCTGGCTTCTGCAGACATCTGACTTTGTAAGCCCAGGGCTCTCCAAGGGGCCCTTTCTCCAAGTTTGTCCAGGTGGTGGTTGGACTGATCCAATCTTACCTCCAGAGAGCTAAGCCGCTCATAAAGAGAGAAAAGAAGCAAAGCAGAAGCTTCACTCAAAAGGTTTTATTTCTGGAAACTCACCTAGAGGCGGGATTAGGCATCACCATTCCCTCATTCAGTACATATTTATTGGGTACTGACCATGTGCCCTAGCACTATTTGAGGAGCTGGAGATACCGTGGAAACAAGACCAGATCCCTGCCCTCACCGAGCCTCCTTTCTCAGGTGAGAGACAGGCAATAATCCAATACAAATAAATATGTATGTATACGGAAGCGGGTGTGGCTCAGTATCTCCCTACATATTACTTATTAATTACAGAAGGAAAAATAGTAATGATACAGGAGAGCTAATGGAACAAAATAAAGACGACTTACTCCCTTAAATATGCATGAAGATTTTACTAAGAAGGGAACAGGGAAATAAAACCTGAATCCCACTGACTATATCATGTACATCTTTGCTCTGTGTACTATGCTTACATGAATTCAGTATTTACAAGTACTTGGGAGTAGATATGTTCTTACTTCTCCTTTTACTGTCTTCACAAAGCTTAGTAATGTTAGAGAACCACACCTCACCCAGGTAAGCCCTACCTGACCATTCTTCAAAAGCACCAGTGTTGAGCGTCAGTGTCCACAGAGACTGATGCTCAAATGAGTGA
>JAQZBX010014657.1:18753-38487 GCA_029593785.1 Cabassous unicinctus
CCCCCCCCCCTTTTTTTTTTTTTACCAATTCTTTCATGTTTATCACATAAGACTTAAAATTTTGAAACTTTTTTTGGAGACAGAACTTTTTTTCAAACGAAGCCTTACACATTCCCTCATAATATGAAAATAGATCAGAGGAGAACTGTTGTGCTCCGTAGTAGCCTCCCATCCCAGGGCATCTTCCCCTCCCTCTCCCCTCCCCTCTCTCACTGACCTTGGACACACTAAAGGAGCTCTATGGAACAGTCTGAAAACCACTCTTCTAAACCATTCAACCTGTCAGTATTCCATGTGCTTCAGTTCCCCAAACATTCATCCCACAGGTCTGCTTTTTCTCTCCTCCCTTTTTTATTTAACCGATCCTTGCCTTCTATGTGTATCATTGGGAAAAGGTACACAAAAACAGGCCTGAGGTTCAGCTGACTCAGTCTCTGAGCCGTGCCCTCTGGAGTGCTCCTCCTCTTCTTTAGGAGGTCTGCCTGAAGACATTTTGTGCACCCCCTGAAGCCCTCCTGCCCAGAGACATCTGTGATCCTGCTCCAGGTCACACAGCACTTCCCCATAAAGGCAGCAAGCGCTCCCTGCCACGCAGTCTACGCTTTCTGGAGCTAGCTGAATTATTCCTCCAAGCACCATCCAGAGTTGGTTCTGTATGTTTCAATGCCGTTCACAGGCCATGGCTAATATCAAAGATGCAGAGGTAGAATCACTTGCCCTATACAACTCATTGAGTAGGACATGGACTGGCCTGGCAGCTCAAGTGCCTCCAAGTCACACTTTTCTTATTTGACTCCTGGTATCAATGATTCTTTTTTCACTCCACCCAGAAGAGCCCTCTCAAGAGTCAAGTAAAACCTGGGCCGGGGGGGCAGCGGGGGGAGTGGAAGGAAAGGGTATGAGAGAGGGAAAGGTGAAAATTAGACCTTCTATGAAATAGCCAGCTTTGTCATGCCATTTTGGGGTTTTTTGTTGTTTTTTTTTAATTTTTAAACAATTTATTGAAGTATATCATTCATACATGAACATACATAAACTATAAGTGTTCAGTAAACATCGTGAACTTACAAAACAAACATGCAGAACATCATACAGGGCTCCCACACATCACCCCCACACACACACACAAACACCCTGCATTGTTGTGAAACATTTGTTAACAAATCATGAAAGAGCATCGTCAAAGTGTTGCTACCAACTATAGTCCGTATTTTCCTCCCCTATACATTTTTTTAAGGATTTATTTATTTATTTATTTATTTACTTTTATCCATTTTTACCCCCACCCCCAGTTTTGCTGTTTCTGTGTCCATTCGCTGGGCAACTCTCTGTGTCTGTTTGCTGTCCTCTCTTCTCATCCTTCTCCTCCTGTCTTCACTGGGATTCAATCCTCAGAACCTCCGATGTGGGAGAGAGGCATCCTACTACCTGTGCCACCTAAGTTCCTGGTTTTTCGGTGCTTCTCATCTTGGCTCTCCCTTGTGTCACTCTCCTGTTACGTCATCATCTTGCAGTGTGGCTCGCGGGGCCTGGCAGCGCACCTGCGCACGGGACCTGGTGGCCCAAGCGCCTTCTATATTTTTCTTTTTTACCTCCTGGTAAGGAGGTCCCAGGGATCGAACCCAGGTCTCTCCATATAGGAGACGGATGCCAGCCACCCGAGCCACATTCGTCCCCCTGCTATATCTCTTAAGGTTGACCAAAGATGCCCAAAGTTACAGTCTTTTCCCATACAGGATGGTCATATGATAAATCAGGCTTGGTTTATCACCAGCATTCTAAAAACCAGACCTAGGGGGAAAAACTAGGTCTGGGGACACATGCATGGTTTCTAATATAGTGAATGTTTAGCCTACCCTGATTATCACAAAATCAGGACAGTGATTTCATGCAGTTTTGTACACTTAGTTCATAAGTTGAAAGCTGCCTGCACATCCTTCTCAGCCTTTTTACTGTTTAGTTTAAAATGGCCTTCACATAGCAGCTGCCCATGCTGCCTCTTCCAACTTCCCACAAGATATAGAGCTTCACCAAACAGTGTGTATGTTCACACTTTATATATTATCACTTCAAACCTCTTTTTGTGTGCCAAATTCTGAATTTCATTCACCAGGTAAGGAATGATCCATTTCAGCTATCACACAGTGGTGTTACCTGAGAGTCAATTGTTCTGTTTCAGTCCAGCAATGTTTGAGCCATTATTTGGATGTTTTATTGTCTTTTGTCCTGTTATTTTATAAAAAATGAGTGGAAAATAAAAAAAATGAACATACTGATACAAGTGATAAGAGGTATTGGTCATATAAACTTAATACAATTGAGACAAAAATGAAAATCATTAAGCAGCCTGAAGACAGAGAATCTTTCACTTTAATCAAATTCTCATTGGACTTGGGCAGGTCAATTGTGTGTTCAATTAATTGTGAAGGAAAAGAACACAATTAAAGAACATGTACCAAATGCTGGCAATAAATCATGAATGACTGCACTTAAAAACTAAGGTATAATTAGGGATCTTATGACTTTTTTAGTTCTCTGAGAAAAGAACTCCTACCTCCTTTATATCAACAAGTCTATTGTCTGGCTTTCCCACATTCAGCCCTTGTACAAATTCTCAAGAATGTATTATATATAAAAGGAGAGAACTGCCTGTGCTTAGGACAAAAAAAAAAAAAAGACAAAAAATTGAAGTCTAACTAATGTCAACCTAATACCAGTATCTGAAAACAATTTACATGCATTAGAAGGCAAATGGAACTGGATTGAGAAAACCTAACCACAAGACAGAGACCATCTGAAAAAAATTACAGTGACAAAACTCTGAAGATAAATCTCCACAAATATGAACCAGCTATGCACAAGGTTATTTATGGCTCATCATAGCAAAATACTGGAAACAATTCAAATGTCCCTCAACAGGTGATTGGTTAAATATGATACACAATGGAGAACCATGTAACCATATAGAAGAATGAATGTCTCTATGAATTAATATGGAGTGACTTCTAGGATATACGGTTAAGTTTAAAAAATCAAAGTACAAAATATCATATAGAGTTTGGCATCTGCGATGTAAGAAAGACAGGGGGTAAGCAGATGTGGCTCAAGCAATTAGGCTCCTGCCTAGGTCCGTGGTTCAGTTCCCATTGTCTCCCAGAGAAGACAGCGAGCTGGCGCAACAGGCAGGTGTGGCAAGCTGATGCAGCAGGATGACACAAGAGACACAAGAAGAAAAACAATGAAAAACATAGCAAAGCAGGGAGCAGAGGTTCCCAGTGCCTCCTAAAGAGGACAAGCAGGACGGCGAGCTGGCATGACAGGCAGGCACAGCGAGCTGACATGACTAGAGACACAAGAGGAAAAACATAACCAGAGACACAACAAAGTGGGGAACGGAGGTGGCTTAAGTGATTAGGTGCCTTCCTCCTATATCAGAGGTACCAGGTTCAATTCCCAGTGCCTCCTAAAAGAAACAAAGACAAACAGACACAGCAAGTGCAAACAATGAGGGAGTGGGGAGAGATAAATAAATAAAATAAATCTGTAAAAAGAAAAAAAGACAGGGGAACAAGTATACACACATACACATGTAATTTGCTTCTTTTTCAAAGAAATTAGGCAACTAATGGTTGCCTACAGGGGATTTGTGAGAGCAGGGTAGAGAAGATAGGGGCAGGAACTTCTTTATAATATTCATTTTTGAAGCATGTAAATATTTAATGTATTTAAAAATTAAATTAAATAAAAAATAAGCCTTAAAATCATCAGAAACACAAACAAATGAACCTAACTGCATATAAAGTTGATAATCACACAGAGAAAATAAGTATTTAAAATTGCTTTGAATACAAAACTGACCATACATCTTTAGGAGGATATATATTCTAAAGGCAAGGAACTGCAAAGAAACCTTAAACCTACTCAGTGGGTTTATTAGCATTAGTATTCTCATTTTAAAACTATTTTATGATTACTATTTTGAGGAGGGAGGTTTTTATCAATAATTTTATACCCAGCCAAGTGGTTTTCCAAGTGTAAAGGTCAGCTAAGCTATGACATATTCTTCTGGGGGGAGAGGGGGTCATTCAATGTATTCCAGGAACCAAGAGAAGAAGAAAATTTAGGAGCTCAAAAATGGGTCAGTTTTCACTCATCTTCCCTTACTCGGTTTGGGCCTCAACCTTAGGAATGTCTGTTCAATGCTGTGTTTCCAGATGGATTCCACACGCAAGGGCACAGAGTGGCCCGGAAAGGCTACCACGGGCTGCTTTCTCTATCTTGCCAGCACCAGAAAATGTGTTTCGTGAGTCCTATCCTTTATCCCAGAGGTCATATGAAAGCTTTTGCCATGTTTGGTGGCCACTTAAAGTAACCTATATTATTCTGTTCCAGCACTTGTTCTAATAATAGCTGAACTAATTAAATGGTTAAGTGATGGGGGAATCACTAAAGTATTTTTTCTGTCATCTTTAATAAAAGTCGAGCCATTTTATAATAATAATAATAATTATTATAACCATTTTCATTGCCAATGAACTTAAGTAATGATTGTCTGCAACTTTAAAACTCATACTAAATAACCCAAGTCTCTGAGGTGTTTTTTGTTAAATTGGTAAAGACTAAATAAAAAACTAGTCTATAGCACATATCTTTTTCAGTCCTCTTTTTATCATCTTCTACCTAACAGTTACAAATGGCCCTGCATTTATTACATTTTAAACCCTGAAACAAATACATTAAAAAGTGCATAGGAAAAGACTATATGATAATACACAATAAAATGCAACAACAGCATTTATCTCTGGTGGCAAAATTTTGTGTAATGATAATATTCTGTATGCTTTTATACTTTTCAAGTTTTCTGCAAAGCCTATGTATCAATTTCACAACCACAAAAATCAATTTTTAATTCAGTATATACAATTTTTTATAAAATACAACCATAATAATGTTTTTTAAAAATATGCAGAGCACAAAAAAAAAGAAAAGCTGAAAGAAAAATCAACACAGTTGCCTGATAAGACTATGACTAATTGTTTTCCCTCTTCTTCCCTCTGGATTTTCTGTATTTTCCAAGTGTTCAATGATGAACAAATATTACTTTTATAAAGCTTAGGGAATTTTTTGGTGGTTGTTTTGGTGGTGGGGAAAAGAACAAGCTTGAAATTACCAGGCTAGTTGTTATTAAATCGAAATGAGGTCAAGGGGATAGAGAGGGGGTAGATAATAAGACATCTTAGCTTCCATATCTACTCCAGTCACTGATTCCACCCATGGTTTCCTGTTCTCTGTTCTGCACCTTTGTGGGTCACAAAAGCAGGTGAGATGAACTTTACTATCACCTTCCCCTCCCAAAGTTTCCACCATGCCATGAAATCAGAACATTCCAATCACCCACATTAACGCTTTCCCTGACAGACAAATGATTTGGAGAGCTGTGTACTTATTTGCAAAGAAAGACAGTGATGCCTTGTATATCCCAGAATTAAGTACCCTAAACAGATTTTGAGTTGACAGGACTCTTTCAAACTGCATGACTGTTTCCCTAATAAAGTTTTCCTCCTTGCCACAGTAAGGAGAAAAACATTTTATGACTCCCCTTTAAAAATGATATGGTGGGAAGCTGATAGCACAACAAGAAAGCTTATTCTCCTGATGGAAGAAAAAGCCCTCACAGACATTATTCTGTGGCTTAACATCATGGAAGTATAAATACCTTTGTTTTGAAAGCATCCAAGGTTCAAATGCCTGCTGTATATATTTTTTAGCAAATTGACAAGTTTTCTTTTGCTATTATGTTAGCCTGGCTGACCTAAAAGGAAGAGAAGTGACATCAAGGCTCATCTACCGTGGGCTTCAGGACTATTTTTAATAGTACATGTTGCTTCTGCACCACATGATGGCAAGAAACACACAGGGGGTGGGAGCTAGTACTGAGCTGAGTACAAGTCCTCACCCCAAAAGTGTTTATACTGGCATTGTCTTCATAATCATACCTCTTCCAGCTTCGCTGTGGGCAGACTATTTCCTTTTTTCTTTTATTTTTCCTAATACCTTTCATGGTGGTGTTTGATATTTCTTGGGTTCTTCTGGGGCACCTTGGACAAATGTCCATGAAGATTCACTAATCTCATCTTGGAGCAGTCATTTTATCAGTCTCACCCTGACTCCCCACTCCAATTGTGAGGGACAGCTTTTCCCACAGTGGGAAAAACCTGGCTTTGGAGCCAGACAAGCCATGGTTCTAATCCCAACTCAGTCATTTACTAGGATTTATGAGCTGGGACAAGTTACTCAGTCTCCCTAAGCTACTTCCTCAGTTAAAATATGGATTAAAAAAAAAACAAACTTATGTCACAGGATTGCCACAATGAAAAGAGAAGTTTCCAGCTAATAGCAGACCTCATTAAAGATAGCTGTTATTCTAATCCATTCACATCATTAACACTTTTACTTACTGACATTCAGCAGTCCAGGTCCTGCCTTGTAAGGCATTGTTAAAGGATCTTCTTATTGGCTTATTTCATTGCTTAGTTGGGCTTTGCTCATTTCCCTGTGCAATTCCTCTTCTTGTCACCCAAAACTATTTAATACCTCCGTCTGAGCACCAGGCTCTCTGGGCCCCCTTTGTTAAAGGTTCTCTACTAAAGGTAGAACTGTTTCTCTTTTTTTCCTGTGTTGACTGTGCATGTATTCAGCAAACGTGACTGAGTACATGGGACTACTCAGACATGTAAAGGCAAAGCATCTTCCTGCCCAGAGCCTGCCGTCTAGGAAGAGAGAGAAGATGTGCACCCCCATAACTATGCTAGAAGTGAGGATAAACCTTTTATGAGACTTTACATTGTGCAATCAAATAGTAAATAAAAACAACCCATCCTGAAGCCACACAAAAGCAGAAGATGTGTGAGCACCATCTTGTATCTCCAGGTTGCAAATAAAAGATGAGGAGGTGAAATCAAAATTGAGTGACAGATTTAGCAAAAATATCTCCCTTTGCATCACATCCCACCCCACCGGACTATATGTGGTTCTGCACACTAGCCTTTCACAGTAATTTAGTCAGTAAATATTTTTTGAATGCCTGGTATGTATCAGGCACCCTGCTAGGTGCCAGACAAAGAAAAACAAAAAGCATCACATGCCCGACTCATAGACCCACAGCCAAAAGTGCCACTGTCCTGTTTCTTAGCTCAAATGCCGTCTCCTTCAGGAAACTTCTACGATCACCAGATTGGAATGAATTGCTCTTTCCTCTGAACTCCCATAGCTTTTATTGGCCCCCATATCTGAGTCCTCATCTCAGTCTGCCTTGTGCTGTGTTCTTTAGATATTGGTCTCTGCCCTACTCCAACCCCTGTCCACTCCCCCATGGCAAATTCCTTCCAGATCAGGAGTCTGGTTTTTCAACTTTGCCTCCATTTCTTTGCACAATGGATGTGTGCAGTAGGACCTCAATATTTGTTGACTTCAATTGTCTGAAGCACAACATTTTCCGAGCCTGCCAACAGCCACCCCCCATTCTGCTGTTAGTCACTTAATCCTCTCAGCCCTCCTCACTGCACTGCCTTGATAAGCTGCTTCTTAACCACTAGTAAAAAGAGAAAGCATGACTTTCTCTCATGAATTAGTCTTAACATCAAGAGTACTGAGATGTGCTCAGCACAGGTCTCATATCCCCACCTCATAAAAGGAGCACACCTACGAGTATTCAATTTAAAATTATTTTAAGTCCAGATAAGGTCAACTGTTTACCAATCAAAGAAATAAATGTGGGCAAAAGGAGAAGGAAAGAATGAGAGGAGGATGTTCAATTATACAACAGAAAAAGTGTTCAAAATCAATGACCAGCAGTCCTAGAGAGCTGATTTCTCCTTCATTGACTTGTAACAGAAACATGTATACAACGACTTGGGAAAACTTGGGTATAATATATTTTTATTTTTATTTTAATGTACAAGCCCTTTGTGAAGACAACCATGGAAGCCTGTAATAACAACTGCTACCATTTATTGGATACTTAGTATATGAAATATACCACTAAAGTTGACATATATTAGCTTATTGAACACCCACAACAAACCTAAGAGGGCATAAATATCATCACCATGAGGACATCAATGCCCAGAGAGGGTAAGTCACTTGCCTGAGCGTCACACAGCTGGGAAGTGGCAAAGCCAGGGTTAAAATAGGTTTTCTGATTCCAAAGACAAAGTCTTAATCAGTACCCTAAATCGACAGCCTGCAGATCCCTAATGCCCCCTGTTTTTGCTCTCTTTACATTTTTGCCAAAACCCAGAAAGTCATCCCTGATTACTCTTTATTTACTCCTTATATGCAATCCACCATTAAGTCTCACTGGCACTGCCTCCAAAATGCATCCTGAAACTGCTTATGTCTCTCCTCCGCTGCCCCGTGGTTTTCCAACGGATCTCTCCGCTTCCTATTTCTCCATGTGGCAGCACAAATGATCTTCTTAAACCATGAATCCGATCCTATCACTCCTCTGATTAAAACTTCCATGCTTCCCATGGACGTTAGAATAAAGGCCCAAGTCTGCCCATAGCCCACAGTGCCATTATGGTCACCCTTTGACCACATCTCCTAGCTCTTATCCATCCACTGTCCCTACCCCCAGTCCACTGTACTCCTACCCTCTGGCTTTCGTCCCTCTCTTCAAACATACAGTGGCTGCTTTCTCACCTAGAATTCTCTTCCTACAAGCCTCCTTTCTCACTATTTAGATGACATCTGAGAACCCTTCCCATCCCATCCTTGTTAGCTATAAGTGTCAGACCCCTGCCCTGCCGCACCACCTAGGCATTCTCAATCCTGTGCCATATTTTATTTTCTTCAGAGTCCCTTTATCTAAAATCCTATCAATTTTTGAAATAATGTTTTCTAGGCTATCTCCTTGGTCCTAGAGTGTACGCTTCATGAAAGCAAGTACTAAATCTCCAGCACTTGAAACTGTGGCTGATACATACTAGATGATTGATGATTATTCGTTAAATTCATGTGAGCAGATCCCTCTGCGTGGAATGTCCTTCCCGCTCATCTCCCCGTAACTCCTGCCTACCTCTCAAACCCCAGCTCAGAGATCACCTCCTGAGAACCTTCCCAGCAATCTGAGCTAACCACCTCCTCCTCTGTGCACCCTCTACTCTGTTCTGTCGGAACATTTATCAAACTGTACAGTAATTGTCTATGTCCCATACTAGGTCACAATCTCCTCTGTCTTTTATCTCTGGATTCCTATTCTCTAACAACCTGGCCACACAACAACTCTTCGAGGTATGTTTAGTGAAAAAATAAGCTAACAAATCATTTATTATTATTCTTTACAGAAGTAACTAATGTTCATGTGTGGGAATCTCTTGGAGGACTTATAGAAGGAGCCACACTGAAAAATATATATATATATAAAAATGTAAGTGCCTAATATCTTAAAGCTTAAACTGAGAGGAGTAGTCTGGATGAAAGGCTTTGGTTGAGAGGGAGAATGTTATAATCACAGGTCAAAAGACATATGAGAAATTATTAGTAAATCCTGGTTGGTAATTGACTGGGTGAGATGAATGAGGGCTTCAAAGACATGGCCATCGCAGATGACCAGCCACCACGCAAATACAGAGTTTCTTGGAGACTTCCACCCAGACCACAATGGGGTCCATGAAGCCTTTTCCACAACAGAACATACTTCCAAGGAGGCTGGTTAGCTAAAGACCCCAGATGCTCTGTCCCTGAATGGCATGGATAAGCCAGCGAAATTCTGAATCCTTGGATCCCTTTTCCCTTAACCCATAAGAACAGGTCACTTCTCTTGACAACATGAAGCCTCACCCTGCTCTTCTGGTTTGGGGCCTGTTTTTTTCTTTTCTTTTCTTTTCTTTTTTTTTGTGTGTTTTTTTTTTTGTTTGTTTGTTTTTGTTTGTTTGTTTCTTTTGTTTTTATGAGATGTCTTCTGAAGATATCTGATCTTACCAATTCAGGGTTGATTTTTCTAGTTTATCTCTAAAAACACTGGGAATACCTCTCTGTTGACCCTACATCACCTACATTATAGCAGTCCAGAGTTTTCATTTTGTCATATATTAAATCCCAGTGTTCTCCAGCAAAGAAGGATTATATCCTCTTGCTATCTGACCCTTACCCTTTCCTGACTCTTTTTGAGTTGATGCCAGATTTTTTCCCACTTGATCAATTATAATTTCATTGTCAGTGGTATACAGTAAATAATCCTTGTCTCTAGGATTGTACTGGCTCTCTCCCTAAATTTCTCTCTCAGAAGGAACTAACTCATTTCTCTGAGTTGAGTCTATGTAGTCAATATGGGTCAAAAAGGCTGGGAGGCTGGGATTTATGGAAGTCCCTACTTATGATTTAATAGTAAATTCCTCTGTCACATCTACTGGACACTACAAAGTTGGATTCTCTTTTGTTGGCCCTTCTTCAGATGTTGCCAAACCAGATTACTTCTTTGTCACCACTAAACTCCAATACATCTTACATTTGTAAACTAAAAACATGGATTGCTGAGATTTTGTTTTGCTTTGTTTTGTTTAGCTCAACTTTATGGGTTTAGTATTTGCTTCATATTGAAGGAAAGCAATGGAAAAATAGCTTTATTATGGATTGCTTTTCACCATTTTAGCTCCTTTGCTAAAAACAACAGATCCTATTCTCAGTCCATCAAAGTTCAGTCACCTAGAAATCACTACTCATAATTCTGTGGCAAACATTACCTCACACTTGCCCATGTCAAAAAACCCCTTCTATTCTGCAAGGAGAGCACCTAGAAAAGGGTGGGAGTGGAATCAAACCATCACAGATTTTCCTCATTGTCAGAACTCTACAATCTTATCATAAAGCTGGTAATGGAAGGACAGAACTAAAGATGAGGTGCTTCTGGCCTGCACTTTATCCTATGGTCTTTCATTACTGAAAACCTGAAAATATTCCATTCTATGGCTGTCCTACAAGGTAGACTATGCCAACTCAGAAATGTGATCTTCTGGAGATAAGATGAGTCCATCTGCTCAATAGCCCTTCTAGAGATAGAGTCTTCTAGAGGGACTGAAAGAAAAAAGTAATGTTATTAACACGAATATTTGTTTGGAACATTCTAAGTAGCATTTCTAAGTAATGAAGAAATGTTCTAGCACACCCAAATGTGCTTGAATCGTCTGACTTATACTCAATGATGTCTAACTCAAGGTTTTAGCTTTATTTGTATGGAGTACTTATAATCCTCTTTAACATCAGGCAAAAGGAGAGAAAACTGAGATCACTAATTCAATGTAATGGCTGAGGCCATTGTTAAAGTTCAGCGAATATTTACTGAATACCTACTATGATCGGGTATTGTGCAGGGTGGTAAAGATATAGAAATGCATAAGACAGTCCCTGCTCTCAAAGAGTTCACAATCTATTGGGAGAAACAGACATATAAAGAATTAAATACAATTTTGGATGCAAAATTATAGATTTAAACACAAGATGGTATGGAAACATGGAAGGCCCTTCAAGGGGCTTGAAGAAGCAGTAAAAATCAGAATAACCTCTGCCTGGGCAGTTTCTAATTCTTACCCAAAGAGGCCATTGTAGTTTATGCCTAGTCAAAACATAAAAATAATTTTTGGAAGGCAGGAGGATAAAGACTATAACAAAAATTTATATATAAGCCTTTGAATCATCAAAGCTTGAAAAAGATGTATGTGTGAGTGTGTGTGTGTGTGTGCACACACGCACACAAGTGAATAGTTGGGTTGGTAAGTATATGCTTAGATAATGGGTACTTTACTGTACTTTTTTTTCTTTTTTAAGATTTATTTATTTACTTGATCCATTTTAAACCCCCTTTTCCCCATTTGCTGTTTTTGTGTCCATTCGCTGGGCAATTCTCTGTGTCTGTTTCATCTCTTCTCATCCTCCTCCTCCAGTCTTCACCAGGATTCGATCCTGGAGACCGCCGATGTAGGAGAGAGGTGTTCTGCCATCTGCGCCACCTCAGCTCCTGGTTTTCGGAGCTTTCGGAGCATCTCGTCTTGTCTCTCTCCTTTTACGTCATCATCTTGCTGCATGGCTCCCGGGGCCTGGCGGCTCCTGGGGCCTGGCGGCTCACCGGCACACAGAGCTTGGCAGCCCATGTGCCTTCTATATATTTTTTTTTATTTTACCGGGAGGTCCCGGGGATCGAACCCAGGTCCCTCCATATGGCAGACGGACACCCAACCATTTGAGCCACATCCGCCCCCTTTACTGTACTTTTAAAACAAAGGTTTTAAAACATAGGTTGACAAAGAATTAATTGAATGAGAAACACGACCTATACATGTAAAATATATTAGTTTCCACTCAGATTTAGAACTAATCAGCATCTGCCCACACAGGCAAGGATTTACAGCAAAACCCACTCACAAATGCTCTTACTTATGCCTTCTTCATTTCAGAGCATTTGCCTTTTAGGAGAAAGGGTAGTATGACTTAGTCATGCTTAAAGTGAATGCTTGCTTTGAGTTCCATCTTTTCATTTTTTAAAAACTCACTTTTTAAGGGAAAAAAAAATAATGTTAGTCATGCACATATTTTGTACCAAGAACTATGCTAGGTACTTTACCTGTGTTATATTTATTTAATATGTACAAGAACTTTCCAAAAGAAGTATTGTTATTCCCCGTCCTCCATGTCCATCACACCACACACGGCTTACAGATAAGGAAATGCAGGTTTGGGAGAGGTTAAGGCGCTTCCCAAAGGTTGCACAGCTAGGTTTCATTTGTTCTAAACATGAATACCCTCTTGTCCCAAAGACATTAAAGAGTATCCTGTGCAAGGATTGTGCCTTCTATTTTGCCTGTATCTCGCCACAATATATACCAGAAATAATAATCCAAGCCAGCAACAGCTATGTTGGATTTCTTCATCTATCTGGCAGGCAGAGGCTGAGTACAAGTTAACAAGAGCTTTTTGTGGGCAAGAGAAAGTCCTAATGTATTTCATGAGCCTATATCCCAGATTTTCTGGAAACTGTCCCAATATAAAATATTGTACCATGGCTACCATAAATTATCAAAATTATAATACAAATGGAGCTTCTAGTGAAAATGGCCTCCCCCATATTTTCATGAAAACAACTCAAAAGACATACTCCAAGAAAAGATGAAGACTCAACACTAAAACCAAAACCAAGAGTCAAGATACTGCCATACAAATGAGGGGCTCATATTGAAAGATGAGTGGCCTTCTGATACCCAACAGAGAAGCTAAGAAAGTTGGAAGATTTTTTTTCCATCCTCCTTCACTGTCCGCTCCCTGGTTTGTAAACACAAGGCCTGAGCCAACCAGATCTTGGTGACATGGACACCACTTTCCTAGGCTGCCAGAGCACTTCTCCTGTTAACTAAATTAGTAGTCAGTTGAAGACTGTAACTCCCAAATAACAGCTAGGGTGTACATAGAGGAACTTTTGGGGGAAGCTAGCATTAGCATAATAAATTCTTGAAGATGAAAGCACCTCAAGCAAAACACCTTGAAGACTGGAGCATCTTCCTTTGAATGGCCCATGTTTAGCGATATTTTACATATTTTCTAAAGTTCTAATAATACTAACTAGTCCTATAATACATAATATTATAAATGCTATTGGATCTTGATGCTTTACTTAATTAAAATGTAATGTAATATGAATGCTACAAACCACACCAATAAAAATGTATTGGTATAGCTGACAAGCAGAGAGGTGGAGGAAGAAGTTAGGGTTGGAATTGTTGAGGCAATAAATTTCTCATCTTACAAAGAAAGGATTAAGAATTTAATTAAAAATTAGGAGGAGGTGGGGTCAGATAAAAAGGGTAATGGAAATGAACTACATCCTCATCTATTTTAGTGAAGTGTCAATAAGCACAATTTAAAGTTGATAACTAAAAAAACTAAGGGATATGTTTATTATTTACAATTATGCTTCCATAGCTCTACCAGAACTGGGTTGTGGGGGACTTTTACTTTTCATGCTGTGTCATTCTCTACTGATATTTTAATTTCCATATACATCTATTATAATAACAATAATATAGCAGGAACTGTGGATTCACCACTGTCCTGGTCTAAAGGGCAATTTCCCACTGGTTCTATACAGCCTCCCCTTGTCTTCACCGTAGTCAAAAGGCCAGGCTGTCTCTTCACACTACCACCTGAACACCACAAGGACTGAAATCTCTCCAGTGTCTATCCCCAAAAGGTTAACAATGGTCCTGATTAGCAGCAGGTTATGATTGGGGTAGGGAAAGAAACTGGACAGAATCTTCATGGTCCTGACAAGTCACTTCAACCCAGACACTCGGTGGCTGACAGGATAACCACAGGCTGTTGGTAATGGAAACAAGAGGTAGAGCTGAGTCTACGTACACGGGCTTCCCTGGTCCTCTCCAAGGAAGCCCATTTCGTCATCCCCACCCCAACCCAACCCAGGCCTGAGGGTTTCCACTCTTTCCTCTCCTTTCCATTCTTCAAATTCCTCCCCCTCTTTCCCCAATCCAGTCTTATGTAATTTACAGAAAGAGGAAAATTCATTCTCAAAGACTGCTTCCAAATCTTGCATCTGACTCTCTCATCTGACATTTTTACGAGCAGCTTCTTTCTTTGTATCTTAGACTCTTAGATGAAGCTTTTGAAGTGGTGACCAAAGCCTACTGAGCTGAGTGCTTTAAAAGGGAAAAGCCCTCAGGACACAAGTCAAGGACTTTAGTCAGTCTAGCGAGGGACAGAGAAACACCTAGGAAACCCAGAGATGTAACCCAACTACAACACAAACAAAAGCAAGCGTAACAAAACTACACAGACTTTAAAATCAAGAATTCTCAGAGAACAGAGAAAATATTACTTCTACCCTACCCTATTAGCCAGCAGGAAAAGCACTAGGAATGCCTCTAAGAATCTCACATGTAGATATAATAAAGTGTATAATTCATAAGCTTTGTGATAAAACAAAAGTACCTTTGTAGGGGAGCGGTTGTAGCTCAGTGGTTGAGCTCCTGCGTCCCACATACAAGGTCCCCAGTTCAATCCCCAGTATGTCCTAAAAAAACAAACAAACAAAAAAAAAAAACCTCCTTGCTTTTTCCTCTTCTTTCCCTTCCCTTTCCTTCCTGGACTATTCAGTCCAAAAGCATTGGACAGAGGAAGAATTTGCAGCAGCCCAGAGTGAGGTACAGGAGCCTTACCAGGATGGGGAGGGCATGCCCATTTGTGTTTGAAGGGGGAGACAGTCCAAGAAGGTCTGCAGGAGCTCAGGTGTGATGAGGAAGGCATTCACAAGGGGTGAGGCAGAGTGGTGGTCCAGCCCAGTGGGTGATTTTGGAGGCCATGTGGGACAAGGAGGGTACCAGAGCCCTGGCTGGGAGACGAGGTCATCCATGTGTGGTTATGAGGGGCAGCCCAGGACAAGGTGTCAGTCTGAATGGGGTAAGGAGGCCACCCATGTAGGAAAGTGGCCCAGCAGAGCAGGGGTATCAGGGCCTGGGTGAGGTGCCGGAGGGCATCATCTGTGAAGGGCAGGGCAGCGCAAGGCCCAGCACACGGGTATCAGAGCCCAAGCAGGGTGGGGAGGGTAGACTGGTCATACACAGGGACGCTAATCAAATACATCAAATGTGAGAGAGTTACTCACCATCACAGCAGGGAGTTACAAATCTGGAAAGGGAGAAGACTAGTATAAACTCAGTGGTGTTAGAGGGAACTTGGGACATTAGTGTGAACTCATGGTTTTCAATATATATAGCTAGACAATGAAATAACTATAAATGTATGTTTAAGTGTGCATATAGATACATATATTATATATATGTATATAAGGTGTGTGTTTATATATCCCCTAGCTCTGTCCACTGAGTGGGCCTGGAAGCAGTGCCACCCCAGTAACCTGGATCTTGATTTCTAAATACCATTTGCCTCTAAAACAAAAAAACAAAAACAAAAACCCTAGTACTCCTTAGAGAAATGGCTGATTCCAGGGCTGGGGGAGAGAAAATAGAAGATGAGCCTGAAACGTCTTGCAGCACCAGAAAGGGCAGAATCACTCAACAAATGATGGGCACATGTCTAAAGGACACAGATGCCAACTTGAAAGGGCTTCACACTGGCCAAATCTGGGACAATTTGAACATGATAATGCTGACAGTAATGGATTATTACCTATTTAATAAAATAGGAATCCATGAGTCCCATGCTCATAAATAAATGAATGAATAAGTAAATAAAGCAAAGGTTTGGTGTACTTGGTGTACAATGTATTCACATATTCTCAAAATTTCTCTCCACAAAATGCTTATTCATTACAGAGAAAAGAGTAACTTTATAGGGGTGAAGGCTGGTGGACAGCACCTTAGTCAAGCGAGCAAACTAAACATTATCAGAAATGGGACAAATTGGAATTGGAATTGGAAACCACCTGATGGGATGCAATGGGAAGAACTCAGCATCACATCTGTGATATTCCCGCAAAGGTACAAAACCTGAATCTAACCACAAGGAAACATCGGACAAACCCAAATTGAGGGATACTGTACAAAACACCTGGCCTGGCATCTTCAAAGGTATCAAGGTTATGGAAGTCCAGAAAAGACTGAGGAACCGTTCCAAACGGACAGATATTAAAGGGACATGACTAGTAAATGCAACGGGAGATACTGGATGTGACCCATTTGCTATAAAGGATATGAAAATTGGGGAAATTGGCAGAACGTAAATGGGTTCTGAGGATTAGATGGCAGTAAATATACCAGTATTAATTTCCTGATGGTCATAGTGAGGTAATATAGGACACTCTACAAAATACCTGGCCTGCAATCTTGAGTGTGCATCAGAACCACCAGCAGGACTTGTTAAGACACAGAGTGCTAGAACCCACTCCCAGAGTTTCCAGTTCAGTAGGTCTGGGATGGGGCACAAGAATTTACATTTCTAACAAGTTATCAGGCGACGCTGGTGCTGTTGGTTCACTGAGAGCCACTGATGTAGGAGGGCTATCCTTGTTTATAGGGGAAAAAAAACAAAACCACTAAAGTATTTGGAGTGATAGGACATCATGTCAGCAACTTACTCTCAGATGGTTCTGAAAATGAACCGCAATGTATTTGCAACTTTTCTTTACTTTTAAAATCAGTTCAATAAACAAACAACCTCATTGACTCCAAAGCCACCAAATCAGAATTTAGGATAAATGGTAACTGGAGAGTGAAAAAGTTGTAATTGAGCTGTGCCCTGTAGTGCCTTTCTTAATAGGCAATGAGAATTAAAGTAAATAAGATAGAAAAGGGATGGTTTAAGACACTTAAGAGAACCAAATGTTTTCGAGATCTTAGAAACATTCATTGACAACTAATATCCAAGTTCATTGGGACGAAACACTCCACCCCTAAACAATAATAGGTGTCTTTTATTAAGCCTCACTTGGAGCTTTTAGTGACCATCTGCCTCCAAGTCTAAAAATTCCCCCTCTTTTCCTTTTTACTGCTGCCTCTAACTCTAAATTTAAAGATTTGGAAATAAATTCTGACAAAAGAAACAAATACCTTTCCTAAAAATCACATGATACCATAATGAGGAATGAAGCAAGAAAGTAAAATCTAACCGCTTTTCAATCCCATACTTTCCAAAGGTTTGTTGGCTCTACCGCTTATTAGCCATGAGACCATGAGCAACTTACTTAACTTCTCTGTGCCTCAGTTTCCTCATCTGTAAAATGGGGATAATAATAGCACCTATACCTATACCATAACAGTGTTATGAATATTAAATTAATGTAATGTATTTAGAACAAGCCTGGCACATAGTAAGCACTTGATAAGTGATACTATTGCTGTTGTTTCATTTTAGCAACATAAGATATTCTTAAGACTTAAAAATGGTCAACCCATCACCCACCACACACCCCTTACCTCCTGATATGTAGAGCTGGAAGGGGAGAAATTCAGCAAATTTTCTGAGGAACCAAGGAGTTTTCGGGAGATAAGACACCAAGACTGTGACACATGTTTCTCTCAAGTCTCAGTGTTTTCAGAACATCTCTGATGGAACTGATGGCTCTGACTCAGATCAGAGAGGCAGCTAATTGTGATGTAGGAATTTGGGCTCTGAAGATGGATGCTGGGGTTTGAATCTAGCGTCCACCATTTATTTACTCTATGACCTTGAACGAGTTACTAAATTCTCTGTGCCTCAGTTTTCCTCTTTGTAAAATAAGGGAGATTATTTCCCAGAGTTGTTGGGAAGAAAAATGAGAATTTCTATCAAGCAGTTGCCATTGTGCTTGACATATAATAAATACTTAGTAAAATGCGGTTGTTATTACTATAATCAGTTGGCAAGAAAGAGCAGCAAACCCCTCTCCCACCTCCAGGGTAGTCACTAATGCTGTTTGACATATATTTCTGTGTCTACATGTTCTGGGCACAAGGTGAGCCCACGTGGCCAGTTCTAGTCAATGATGTCATTTCCAAGCTGAAACATTTAATGGCCAGTGCAAGGCCCTCCCAAACTCTCTTTCCCTCTGGCAGAGTGACCAGCAACATTGTAGATGGTAGCTCCTCAGTCAGCTTGGAGCCCTGAGTGTTTACCATAGGCAGAGCCAGCCCTGCTGACTTTTATGGGCATGTAGCATGGACAAGAACAAAAACACACGTTTGTTTTTTCAGGCCATTAAGATGTGGGAGTTACTTGTTACCACAGCATAGTCTACCCTATACTGACTGATACGTCATGACCACTACCCATCCCACTACCAACTAAGAGCCCACCTTGAAGAAGGAGGAAGTTTGGGTTGTTCACTGACCTGGGCTGGGAGGCTGGGGGTTATTTCTGAGCACAGACAGTGGCCGAAATGAAGATCATAGGGATCCATTTTAGAAGCTGCCCACCACAGATGACCTTGCGAGCATAAGAGAAAGAATTGAACATTGCAAGCTCAGGCCTGGAAGTGGAGGTAGGATCTCATTTTCCTTTCATTCCACCCCATGCCAGGAGCTAGCACCAAATCCCAGACCTATAGTGACATCGGCCGTTGCCTCCATTGACAAGAACCAATGGTCCTACCTGGGCAGCAGGAGTGTATTTCTAACGGTAACACTGTAAGGCAGGGAGAGCAGATTCTCCAGGTCTCTCGCCACATGATTCCTAGATCAGAAACAGCGACTGCATCCAGAGAGACTGTGGAAAATTTGTTCCCTATTTCCAGCTGCCTGACTGTCAATCACCAGCTAGAATGCTAAGTGGCTGGTTTCAAAATGGGGACCAGGGGTGGCTGTGGCTTCCTCTGGTCTCAAGATGGTGAGCTTGAGGTCTGACTCCAGCCACCTGGCAGACACTGGCTGGAGAAAGTCCTACAAATGAGCAGTGGGGAAGAGAGACTATGCAGGAAAGGTACATGCAAGAGAAGAACATTTTACCAGTGGTGAGATGGGGGAGTGGTGCTCAGAGCCAGCGTAAGTTGAATGATTATTTATTTATAATTAACTTTTTTTTTGTTAGAGAAGTTGTAGGTTTACAGAAATATCATGCATAAAATACATAAAATACAGAGTTCTCATATACCACCCTATTATTAGTGTGGTATATTTGTTATAATTCATGAAAGAATATTTTTATAATTGTACTATTAACTATAAGTCCATCATTTACAATAGGATTCACTTGGTTGTACAGTCCTATGCCTTTTCTTTTTTTTTTTTTTAAAGATTT
>JAQZBX010014658.1:0-38384 GCA_029593785.1 Cabassous unicinctus
TGATTAAAAAATATTCAAGTGTCTTTATAATTGCTAGTTCATAGCTGATTGTTCAGGTACATTCAACTTGTTAAGAAAAACTCTAGATTTAAAACAGGAAAAAAATTCCAGACAAATGGATATCTACTTTTAGACAAAAACCTGTATGCAGATGTTCATAGCTTAAACAAACAAACAAATCCAGATTGGAAATGAAGAATTTAAAGTATCCTTTTGCAGGTGAAATGATCTTATATATAGATAATCCTATGGAATCCACCCAAAGTTCATTGGAATAAATAAATGTATAAGATTTCAGGATACAAGATTAATATACAAAAATTACTTTATATCTGTGCAGCAGCAATGAACAGACCAAAAAGGAAATTAAGAAAATAATTCCATTTATGACAAATGCCATTTTTGACTATCAAAATGAATACAATATTTTAGAATAAGTTTAGCCACAAAAGTGCTAATTTATACTCTGAAAACTATAAAACATAAGTGAAATAAATTCAAGAAAACCTAAATAAATGGATACTTAAATGAAGTTTATGAATCAGAGTACTAAATATGTCTAAAATGGCAATTCTTCCAAATTGTTCTACAGATTTGAACCAATCTCTATGAAAATCCGAGTTAGCTTCTATGGCAGTTTGAGACCCTTTGATTGCATCAAATGCAGTAGAGGGGATTTGGATTAGATTACTTGATAAGATCTATTTAAGGCTTTTGATGGGATTATGACAGTGAGGCTTAACACAGGTTGAGTTTCTGTCCCCTTGTTGGGTTTGATACAAACAGACACACAGATGAACAGACCCAGGAAAAGGAAATTGCCATGTTTGATTCTGCCATGTGAGACAAAAGTATGCAGCTTTGCCCACTGAGGTCAATTACGGTCAATTGTTTTAAGAGGATACCAAGAAAATTCAATAAAGTAAGAATTTTCTTTTCAACAAATGGTGCTCAAACAACTGAATATTCACATACAAAAGAATGAAGTTGGAGCCATATTTCTCATCATATACAAAAATCAACTCAAACTGGAAAAAAAAAAAGACCTAAATGTCAAAGCTACAACTTGAAAAAGCTTTGAGAAAAAAACAACAGGCTTAAATCTTTGACCTTTGTTTAGGAACTGGTTGCTTAGTTAGGACAGCAAATGCACAATCAAGAAATGAAAAATAAATTTGATGTAACGAATCATTTTTAAAAAATGCTTCAAAAGACACCAACAAGAAAGTGAAAAGACCACCTCCAGAATGGGAGGAAGTATTTACCAATCATATGTTTTATTATTGTATCTAGAATATATAAATTGTGCTTAAAACTCAGTAATAAAAATATGGTAAAGAACAGGCTGAACACAGGCTGCCATCTTTTCCTGCAACCCAAAAATAAAATCATGTTCTTGGGACTGTGTAATTCTGGCTCCTAGGATGGAACGGTGAATGTGGGTTGACTCACTTCTTGGGAGTACTCTGAGGTAAAAAACATTCCCTAGCATCTAGAAGCCACCTATTGGTATATCTCTTCTCCCTTTTCCCTGAGCATATATAAACCTTCACTGGAGATAGTCTGGCTAAAGTATGTGAATTTTTTGACACTCAGGTCACCCCTGCTGGTATATCTCTTCCTGGCAAGGAGGGCATTACGGCAAAAAGTCTGCATAGAACATCTCCCTGCATATGCTGCAGATTGAGAATGGCTGGCCATGGGGGAATAATACCCATTGTTGAAGCTGATCCTGCTTTGTCTATATGAGTAAACATTGTTCCATCCAGTACCGGTGTGAGTTGTGCTTTTGTGGTGACCTTGACACTTGCAAAGCGCATAGTACATTGGGACCTGAAGACTGCTGTTCCTGGTGGCAGTTACAGTTATGCTCTTTGCTACACTCCATGGAGTGAGTCCCCTCCCCTGGAAGTGGTAATAGATTTCTCTCTTTCTGACTCAGTTTGGAGCAGCAAGCAGTGTCCTGACAAAAAGAGAAATACCCTAATTTAAAAATAATCAAAGGATTAAATGGACATTTCTCCCAATAAGATATATAACTGACCAATTAGCAGATGAAATGGTATTCAACATTATGTGTCATCAGGGAGACCAAAATGAAACTACAATGCCACCTCTTATCTCCTAAGATGACAAAAATCATAAAGAGAAAATAACAAGTGTTGGTGAGGATGTAGAGCAATTGAAACACTTACCCCTAATAAATACCTTTTATAAAAACCAACAGATGTCTGGTACTTTGCATCAGCACCACTTTTGGCTGACTAATACATTTACCATTCTAGAAAATTGATTATTTCTGATGATTTAAATGATGATTTTGGATGTATAATGAAGATAATATGTTGGATTTCCTTTAAGGTAATAGTAAAGCAGCATATTTCCTCAACTGCAATTCACCAAGTGCCATTTGGTTATCTTTATCAGTACTATAACACGCACACTTCTGCTTCCATTATTAGAATGTCAGATATCATGGGGATCTCCTGCAGGATACACTTGTGTAGGACCTGTCTGGACTAGAATATCACAGGTTTTCATGTACAAACTATTCTGTGCTGCTGCTTTATTTTGCAGATTAAATTGGGTTAATTCCCCAGGGTCACATAGTGCCAGGGATGGGCCTAGAACCAAGGAATTCTGACTCTGATGTAGAACTCTTTCCCTAATACTTCCCTGTGCCAAGTGACCCTAATTAATCTTTTGAATGAGAAATGAATAATGGACTTCAAAGATGAAATTCACCAATCATTTTGTGAGTTGGGAAAGAATATCTAAGTTTTAAAATCTGCTATGGTCAAGAAGATTTAAATGTAATTATTTAAATGTCATGAAACTCAGTGGAATTTCTCCCAGCTCTTTATAGAATTTGTCATCAGTCCAAATTTGACTTTGATTACTTTATATCTCTTAAGATCTTTTCTCTGAGTGGAATGTGGCTTTTAAAAGAGCCTTATCAGGGAGTCAAAGATCTGGGATCACCTTGTCATGAAGTGCTGGCAGGTCTTCTACCTCTCTGTATCAGCCACCTGTAAAATGTGGATGATTCTTACCTACCACGTGGAGGGTGCAGATAGAAAACTGCAGACTTACAGAAATGCATGGTGCCACTTTACTGAACATATACCAAAGTAAAATTGTCTTAGGTTGAAGAGTAACAATTTATTCCATTTAGAGGAACAGATACAACTTGAAAAATTAACTTATTTCAAGACTAACATTCTCAATGAGATTAGATCTCTTTTAAATAGCTTTCTGGATTTTAGAGGCAACTTCTGCTGGCTGTGATCATGTAAGAGTCTGTGAAGCACTGTGGTGTGTAGAATGCCCTCCTCCATACTGGGACAGATAACAAAGTAGCCACCCCAGCTCATGCCTGGTGCCTGTGTGTTTCTTTGTTAATTACATCTCAAGTTAAGCTTTGGAACCAATCCTGGGCTGAGTCAGGGAAGATTAAGAACTCCTAAAACAGCAGCTAAGTGGCCTGGTCATCCTCCTGCCCAACCTTCTTTGGTCTAGCTAGGAACTAATCACCTGCCATTTTTCTCCAGCTAAGTTTACATTGGTGCCACACCTGGCATGAAGGGCTGTGCTTACACTGGTACTCTTGGAGTACCAACTTGGAGTTTGATCTCAATGTTAGTGTCTGGGATTGGGATTTTGGTTTCTGCTGCCAGGCACTGAAGAATTTTGACGAATTTTGCCAATATTACCAAATTGGCAGAGCATTGTTTTTGAAGAGTTTCATGGTGAATTGTAGATAAGAATCATTGTTATAACTGGTATTATCTCAGGATTATTAGAGAAATAAATTAACCCACTTAGACACTGCTGTTGGGAGTGAAAATTGATGTAACTTTCCTAGAATCCAGTTTGTTTAGTATACATGGATAGCCTTAAAAATGAGTGTAACTTTTGATCTAGTACTTCTGCTTATTGGAAATAACACTAAGATAATAAATGTATTCTAACACTGATATACTGAAAAACTAAAAATACCTTAACTAAATTCATAAGGAATTGGTTAGGTAATTTATGGTTTGATATGATAGTTCATAGTGTAAAATTAATGTTACACACAAAAATGTACTGGTATGGTAAAACCTTTTAATTTATATTTAAGTGAAAAAAGACAGATTAGGCAATGGTATGTACAGTACAATATGATTTGGGGGAATAATAATGTATACATATATGTCTGATAGAAAACGATTGGGAGGATAAACACCAACATGTAAACCTGGTTATTTCTCGGTGGTTTTTATTTCAAAGACATATTTTCTAAAATATTTATAAACAATATTGTTCAAAAAATAAATTATTTTTTAAAGGAAAAAATATAGGGAATTCCCATATAACCCCCTCACACACACCCAGACACAGTTTCCCCTATTATTGACATATGAGATTAATGTGCTCCATTTTTTACAGTTGATGAACCAATATTGAAGCATTGCTACCAACAGAAGTTTAGAATTTACATTATGGTTTACACTTTATCCTATATAGTCCCATAAGTCTTAACAAATGCATAATGTCATGTGTCTGTCATTGCAGTATCATACATGAAGAATCACATCTCCCCCAATATGTCCTGTGTTTCATCCAATCATCCAATCTCCCTTCTGAACCTCTTGCAACCACTCTTTTTATATCAATGTTACACTTTCTTCCATTAACACAAGATAATCACTATGATAACAATAGATCTACTTTGGTCCATAGTTATAATCCCTCCTTATGACTGTTCATTTCTGAGTTTTGGGGGATGTAGGATGATGTCTGCTTTGACAGCTTCAGACTAAGAGGAGACTTTGATATTATGGGGCAGATTGAAGGAATTATTTTGCTTGCAGTTGAATATACTCCTTGATTTTTGGGATGGAATTTGTCCATCATCACCCTTTTGTTGGTTGTCCAGAGCAAGCCTGAAGATCTGGAGAGTATGAGTTTTACTATATGTTTCTACAGGGGATTTCAGTATAAGAGCTTGTTTTAAGAATTTTATTCACACACCACACAATCCATCCAAAATGTACAATCAATGGCTCTCAGAGTTGTGTATTCATAATCACTATATTTTTTAGAACATTTTCATTAACCCCAAAACAAAAATCCTATATCCCTCAACCCCCTATCATTGACCCTTAGCATTAATATAGTACATTTGCTACAATTAATGAAAAATATTACAGTATATTTGTTAACTGTAGTTGATAATTTGCTTTAGTTGCCTTTTTTTCACATAAACCACCCTATTTTTCATACCTTTTAATATTGACATACATTTTTTACACTTCATGTAAGAACATTATTTTATTTGTAATATTAACCACAGGCATGATTCACAACCAGGTTCATTATGTTATACAGTCCCAAGTTTATTCTCCAGCTTTCCTACTATTGATATATACAACTTTAAATTTCCCCTTTCAATAACAATCACATCCATAAATTATCACTGTTAATTACAATCACAGTAATGTACTCCCATCACTTCTATCCATTTTTAAACATTTACTATCAAACTTATTGTAAATCGTGCACAAATCAAGCATGAGCTCCACATTCTCTACATTAATTCTCTCTCCTGGTAACTTACACTTCAGATTTTAACTCTATGATTTTGTTCATTATAATTAGTTCATATTAATGAGATCATAAAATATTTGTTTTTTTCATTTTCTGCTTGGCTTATTTCTCTCAACATAATGTCCTCAGGATTCTTCCATGTCTTCACATATATCAGGACTTCATGTTTCTTAAGCTAGGAATTTCGGTGTGCTTATGTCTTTTTGAATCTGTGTTTTCATGTATTCTGAGTATATACCTAGAAGCGAGATTGTTAGATCATATGCAGTTCTATGTTTGGCTTCCTGAGCAACTGCCAAACGGTATTCCACAGAGGCTGGACCATTTTACATTCCCACCAGCAGTGAATAACTGTTCTTATTTCTCTACAAACTCTCTAGTATTTGTGGTTTTTCATTATTTTATTAGTGGCCATTCTAATAGGTGTGAAATGATATCCCATTGTGGCTTTAATTTGCATTTCCATAAGAACTAGTGATGTTGAACATCTTTTCCTGTGCTTTTGTGCCATTTGTATTTCCTTTTTGGAAAAAATATCTATTCAA
This sequence comes from Cabassous unicinctus, assembly GCA_029593785.1. Classification (NCBI taxonomy): domain Eukaryota; kingdom Metazoa; phylum Chordata; class Mammalia; order Cingulata; family Chlamyphoridae; genus Cabassous; species Cabassous unicinctus. Next base: position 6,138 of record JAQZBX010014658.1, read on the forward strand.
TCTTTTGCTCATTTCTAAATAGGGTCATTTGTCTTTTTATAGTTACATTTTAGGATTTTTTTATATCTTCTGAATACTAAGCCCTTATCAGATACGCAGTTTCCAAAGATTTTCTTCCATCTAGTAGGCTAACTTTCCACTTGAAAACATCTTTAATTGAGAAAAAAATTTAATTTTGAGGATGTCTGTTTATCTATTTTTTCTTTGATTTTCCTTGCTTTAGGTATAAAATTTAAGAATCTTCAGCCTACCACAAGATCATGATGGTGCTTCTGTATATTTTCTTCTAGTTTTATGGTCCTAGATAGTTTTATTTCTTCCTTTCCAATTTGGATTCCTTTTATTTCTTTTTCTTGCCTAATTGCACTACCTAGAACTTCAAGCATGATGTTGAGTAACTGTGATTATGTAGTCATTCTTGCCTTGTTCCTGAGGGAAAGTTTTCAGCCTTTCACCAATGATTACAATATTGGCTCTCGGTTTTTCATACTTTCCCTGTGTCATGATGAGAAATTTTCCTTCTATTCTTATCATTGGAAATGTTTTATTAAGAAAGGATGCTACATTTTATAAAGTGCCTTTTCTAAAACAATTGAGATGATCATGAGGGTTTTCCCCTTCAATTTGATAATGTGGTGTATTACATTAATTGATTTTTCTGGAGTAGAACCACCTTTTCCATAACTGGGATAAAGCTACTTGATCATGGTCTGTAATTATTTTAATGTGCTATTGAATTTGATTTGCAAGTATTTTGTTGATGATTTTTTAAATCTATATTCATTAGAGAGATTGATCTGTAATTTTCTTACCTTGTAGTATTTTTGTAAGATTTTAGTATTGTCATGTTGGCTTCATAAAATAGGTTTCATAGTATTTCCTCCTCTTCAATTTTTTGGGAGAGTTGGAGCAGACTTGGTTTTAATTCTTGTTGAAATGTTTAATAATATATACCTGTGAAACCATTTGGTTCTTGGCTTCTGTTTTTTGGGAGTTTATGATGACTAATTCAATCTCTTTATACATAGTGGATCTGTTGAGGTTTTTTATTTCTTCTGAAGTCAGTATACGTCATTTGTGGGTTTCTAGGAAGTTTTAGATTTCATCTAAGTTGTTTTGGCACACACTTGTTTATATTAACTTCTAATGATCTTTTTTGTTTCTGTGGGGTTAGTAATAATGTCCTCCTCATTTTATTTATCTGCACCATTGATTTTTCTTCATCATTGTAGCTTTGGTTTTGTCATTTTAGTTGATCTTCACCACAAACCAAATTTGGTTTTGTTGATTCTCTCTATTTTTGTTGTTCTCTATTTCATTTATTTTTGCTCTAGTCTTTGTTATTTATTTCCCTTTGATTGATTTGGGTTAGTTTGCTATTTTTTTTTCTAGTTCCTCCAGGTATCGTTAATATGTGCTTGTCTTCCTTTTTAATGTAGGTGTTTAGGCCTATAAATTTCCCTCCCAGCACTGCCTTCACTATATCTCATAGGTTTTGATATGTTGTGTTTTTGTTCTCATTCCTCTTGAGTTATTTACTGATATCACTTGCAGTTCCTTCTTTGTCCCTCTGATTATTTCAGAGTAGGTTTTTTAAACTTCCATATATTTGTGAATTTTCCAGTTCTCAGTCTATTATTGATTTCCAGTTTCATTCCATTATGATTAAAGGGTTTTGTATATTTTCAATCTTTTTATATATATTGAGAACGGTTTTGTGGCCTGATATGTCACCTATCCTGGAGAAGAAGACTTGATGGTCTCTAAGCCAGTGACAATTTCATGGAACTCCATGCTTATTCTATTCTTGACAAGTAAACATCTCAATATGACAAATACCTAGGGTATTTCATGTCATGGAGATGAAGAATTGTAGGCAACTGGAGGCAGCACAACCTAATGCATGATCAATACTATACTCCCTTAAACCCATGAAAATACAGCTGTCAATTAACTAAGAAAGGATTAAATATTTTGGGCTATGACACACCGAAGGAAAAAAAATAGTTGCCTTGCTGAAATTCCTTTTTACATTTTTTTTCATACATTATTCTTTCTTCACAATCTACTTAATGAGAAACAATCTGATGAGATGAGGGAAAATAGCGCACTATTTTCCACAAACACTACTTGTGGAAAATATCATGATTGAATTCTTTCAGCAATATCTTTTAAAATTATTTCATTAGTGATCATTAGTTGATATTCAATTCATAGTTATTTTATAGACTATGTAAACATCTATAATAGATTAATGAAATGGCCATTATTTCTTCTTGATAGAAATATGTCTTGAAAATCCTCCCAAGGATATTGCAGGAATAGTGTGCATATAAAGTAGAAATACTTTATATTGTCTTTAAGTTAAAATCTGGAAACATTTGAACATATTATTTTCACATTATTCCTTATGTAAATTTAGTGAAATCTAGTGATGTGAATGTAGTTTCCCCCATTTTATGATTATTAACATTAAAGAAAGCCATTTCATGTACATTAAAGCAACTAAAAATGGTACTCAAGTGTGTACTTTTCATTGTAACATTTTTGGATATAAAACTGCAATAGTGATTCACCTTTGTCAATTTTAATATGATGTAATATGAAAACAGATGGTAGAACTGTTAATATAAAACTGTCTGGAAAACAAAACACATAAAATGCTAGGATTTTTTTATATGACGTATTTTGCCAGAAAATGTATGAAACAAATTATATTATACAGAGAAATGCATCCATTTGGGCCCATAATCTTTGTCATTGCTTACCTGATTATTGCCTAGGATACAATTTTCTGCTCCATGAAACAAACATAAGGATATAATTGGGTGGGCTCTCTTTTCATGAAATATTGTCTTTGGGATCGATAAATATAAATTAAAATGTCAAGGTTGCCATTAGATTAGGAGCAATGCAGTATTTAGTTGAATAATGTCATTGAAGTCAGAATTTGTATTTTAAGGGGATTCATAAATAACATTGAACTGAAAGTCTTGATGTGTTTTCTATTTCGAGCAATCTATCTTTTTACTCTGATAGGACATTTGGGACTAGTTGTATTGGTTTTTGGGGATTTCTGGCTCCACAATCCCATATACTGTTTTCTGAGGGTGTTGCCAATCTTGGATGCCTGCTTTTCTTCTGTCGTCACTCCTGAAAATTGGTCAGTTTTCTGGCAGTGCATAAAACCATTTCATTTCTTGGATATACAAGAGAGATTTGTCTCTTTGTTACTTTTGTGACTGCAGAATGCTTTCTCTTGACTGTAATGGCTTATGACTGTTAAATAACAATCTACAACCCACTTCTGCTTTCAGTTAACATGTCACCCTGAGAATGTGTGTCAATCATCATTTCTTCTTGTGTTGGCGGCATTTTTAATGCTACTGTGCAGACTTTAGCCATTTTTATTCTATCCTTCTGTGAAGTCAATGAAATTAGGTGTATATTTTATGAAATCCCTCCTCTTCTCATTATTTCTTGTTCTGACACTCATATCAATCAGCTTTTATCTTCTCCTCTGTAGACTGTATTGAGATAACTACACTATGTTTTCACTCTGTTGGCCATTCTGAAGATGCATTCTGCTGAAGGCAGGCAGAAAATCTTTTCCACTTGTAGCTCTAAGCATAATGGAGTGTCAGCTTATCATGGGACAATCCTCTTCATGTATGCGAGGCCAAATTCAAGCTACATTTAAGAACATGATATGATAGTGTCTATATTTTACAATATTGTAATTCCCTTGTTGAATCCTGTCACCTACCATTTGATGAACAAGAAAGATTTAAATGTAAAGAAAAACTTGTTTGAGGGAAATTGGCTCATAAGTTAAGTGCATTTTTAAAGTTGAGTAAAACAGAAAAGAATGTTGGGCATCAGTTGATAGCTTAGTCAAAAACTAGGGAAGAAAATGTCTTGTTTTTAGTCATACTGTTTATATTTTTCAGAATATTTCCTAAGAAAGCATTTATCAACCCACTCCAAAGAAACATTATATAAATGTAGATATTTTGTGTCAGCAAAAAGCCTATTATTGATCCATATTCATTATTCAGTGTTAGAATTTTATTTATATTATTAGTCATTGTTTAATTTGATTTTTACAATTAGAATTAAAGGTCATTTTTGTTCTATATAACCTCATATTTTATATTTTAAATTAAGTTTCCATTTTGACGTTAACTCCTCTTCTGGAATCCCTGATGAAAGACCTCTAAAAAGTTATTTATTTGTACTGATACTCTCAGATTCATCTTCTGTGCATGCCTTTTGCACTGTTTGAATCAACACCATATATTTTATTCCATTTTTTCCTTCCCATGTCTAGCATGTAAAATAACTTAAAACTCGCTACTATGTACAGAAAGCCAAGATCTCAAAAGCTAGCCTGCTTTCAGGGGTTCCTATGGTACTATATCCTTTGTCAGTTCCTATTGCTGCTTTTATCCTCTATCTGTGTGAAATGGCCTTGCATCTGTCACTATTCTTAAATTTACTCTGTGTGAACACATTCCAGAGAAGTGATCACATATCACCTAAGGCACACCTGATTCAGCTTTATTCATTCTACTTTAAACTGTTTTTCAAGATTTATTTGAAGAGATGTTAAGAATGGAAATTTACTTTTCTGTCAGTTAAATTTCAATCTTTTCCTCAGCATGGAGGCTTGTCTTCTGACACCATCAGCTGAATCACGTCTGATCAATGTAATAAAAGGGCTAATTCTTAAGTGTGAGTCTAATACATGATCCAATAATTTTCAGCACCTCAGTATCTAATTAGCTATGCAAAGAGAATCATATATCTCTACTGGAACAAGCACGTGTTTGATAGCAGAGTGTGGTTTAAATATATATTCAAAATTCTTCTAAAAACAACAAATACACTTTCAGAGACAACACTGACTATAATGTAGACAACATGTTTCTTATAAAGAAATTAGCTACTTGAAGCTACAACATCTTAAAATTTCCTGTCCTGATTATAATCTTTTGAGATGATTTTTCTGTAATACAGAAAAAAAAACTACTTCAAAAGTATTTCTAAATATCCAACAGTTATATTAATTAAAATATTTGCAGCATTCCAGGTTCATTTTTAAGGGCTTCTGACATTCAAATGAGGATTTCAAATTCTTAAGGTAACATTTCAATCAATTTGGCATGTTTTAATCAGTTTCATTCTTCTTTCAAATTAATCAAAATAATATTTCTGTTAGAAAAGAAGAGGTGAGCACAAGGAGCAAGGATATACTCAATCATGACTAAAAATATTTGAACAATATACATTGAAATTATAATGGATTTCCACTATTGCACACCCCCCATTTTTTCCTAAAAGTAGAATACAAATGTGAGAAATAGTAGTCTACTACGTTTTTCTCTTTTAAAGGTCAAAATGGAATTATTAGTATATTTAACTCTCAGGTTAATAATTGCTCACTCTTCAAATCCTGACTCTACTAATTTTTCCCTCAACCATGTAGTCATAGAATTCCCTGATCCTATGGAACCTCAATTTTGTATCATCCAACAAAATCATCATTTAGTATTTATTGTTGTGAATATTTGATTAATATCTAGTTCTACCATTGCACTGAACCTATAATTTATATAAAGATAATTATTGAGTTTGTTTGTCCACACAATTGTATTACCAGTGCATAAAAAATCCTGGAATATATAGCTTATTCAGAAAATATTTTTTTAAATGGTGTCTCTGAATGAGTAATAGTAGAAGTTATTAGCACATATGTGCAGCTTTATCTTAATCATACTATATAAATATACAACATATACTGTCATTTATCCTCTTACAACTCTTATAGGTATTTCTATTATTACCCATATTCACATTTGAAGAAACAGAAGCACATCAACTCTAAGGAACATGCTTAATTACACAGAGCACTTAAGTGATGCCAAGATTGACACTTAAACTTTCTGGCTATGCAGTCTGTTTTCAAACACTTTAGTATAGAGTATGAAACAGACTGATCTCTCTGCTTTGCAAATGGGTATTATCTGGCCTCCAAAAATGCCATATGAAGTAGTGAAAATTTTCAGTTTGTCAGTGACAGAAAAAAGAAAAAGGAAACTGTGTAAGAAGTACAGTATTAGAAAACTAGTTTCCGCTCGCTTTTACAGATCATTCGATTGGTTGACACATGTAGAATTTGCAGTTTTTGAAACTGAGTGATCAATACTGAAGACACTAAAAGAAGAAGAAAAAGTAGAGTTATTAGTATTAGTAATATTAGAAAAAGAGGAAGAGGAAGAAAAAGAAGAAGAGAAGGAAGAGGAGGGGGTGGAAGAAGAAGAAAAGGATGTGGTCAGAGTGCTGTGTGAAACTTCTTAATATATGCAAAAGAGGACAACGACCTGGGAGATAGTACAACAACAACACAGAAGAAACCCCATGGAAAGAATCACCCACAATGCGTGGTCAGTAAAAGCCTGCATTGCTGCATCCAAGGTCTATAATTTCCCATTGTTGAGACATTCTGTTTCAGAACATCTTTCTTACATCAGGACATTCTATACCTTACTAATACATATTCTATCCCCATCCAAGCAGCATCATAACTAATGTGATGAGGAAGATGAGAGATTAGTAAAAAATATATATTATTAAAAATAAATGTTTATCAAAGACATCTCTAATTGCAAACAGAAGAAAGAAGAATGAAATAAATATGGACTTTAGAAAACATAGAGTTCAGAGCAAAAATAAGTCATAATATCACTAATTATTTGGATATTATGTAAGTTAAAATTTCCCTAGAAATTCAGGACATAGAAGAAAATGAAGCACATTTTAATTATTTGAAAAAATTAATGATCAGAGATGAATTGGTGAACAGTTGTTAAATATTTAAAGCATAAAGCAGAGGTTGAACATTATTTTAATTATTCAAATTCATTTAGGAAAGTAACAAAATATAACTTTAAAAAGGGTGGATAGATTTAATTTCAAATATACAGTAGTGTTGCTTGAAGAGTTCTTTGCAGATCTGATGTTTGGCAAGATGGGCAAATACATTGTAGAAGGAGAACCTAAGCATTGGTAGTATTTGTGTGGACAAATGAGAAGAGGAGGTTTTGGTCAAAAGGTGGGAACTTTGACGTTTGCTGTGAGAGTGATATTCCAAATAAAATAAAGGAGTTGTATGTACCTCCCAAGGAATTTGAACTTGGCAGACAGGCAGAGCAAAATTCAAATTCTAACTGTGTCATTTACTAGCCATGTAATATTGTCATATCACTAAAGATTTCTGAACATCCAAGTGTCACTTATTAAATTGCTAAATAAATAGTATGCTGCAGAAAAAAAATTATTTAGGAAAATAACCAAATATAGTTTTCCAAAGAAAACTTTAATTTAAATTAAAAGAATACCAATTACTTGAATGTGAAAAATATAATTAATATCCATAATAAAAGTTTAAATAAAAATCGAATACTTGTTAAATTAAGAAAATTTACTTTCTTAAATGCACATTGAGTAGCAGAGAAAATTAAAACTGAAATACCAGACTATAGTCTATATTTTTAAAGAAAATTTTGCCAACTATCTTACTAAAATTTATGGGAGGTCAAGAATTTGTATTTATTATCCATTCTTAGCTTTGAAAGTTTTTTCTATCAAAAGTTTTAAAATAAATGAGCAAAGGATTTAATGGAATCATTTATTTCTTTTTAAAGACTATAATGAAATTATGGAAATCAGGAAGAAGAAATCATATTTAAAAATTATATTGAAATTAAACAAATACTACTGAAGTTTGTTGATACATCACAAAATGGGAGTGTTTTCAAGTGGTGTTAGCAAATAGAAACAAAAGAGATTTTAGTGTGTTTAGGTAGTTGAGCTCATGAACTTACAAAACTTCTGGACTTACAGCATTGCAAGATGAGATTCTTGATTTTGCATATGTACCAACAAAACATTCATCTCACAAATTTAAATGAAAAAGTAATTAACAAATATTTTAGGTATTAATGGAACTCAGACTGCAAAAGAGAAACAGAAAATGACAATAATTATGTAAAAATATTTTTTATGTATATACATATATTAGATAAATCTAGACAAGCATGAATAAAATAGCAAAAATGGTTAATATATTTCTATTTTATTTAACATTTAAAATATTTTTCAAATTTTGTTCAGTGTTCATACTTTTTTCTATAAATTAATTGCATCGCAATATTTTCCTTTGCTCTAAGAACAAATATTGAAGTGCAGTTTTACATTTTTAGCTATTATTTAGTTGTGAATAAGATTAACCGAAAACATTTATAAATCACTAGTGAACATTTTCATTAAAAAGTTATATATTATATGTTCAATATATTGCAAGAATGTAAGTATTCTTATGAAAAGTGGCCTACATTTATTAGGATTACATAAATTATGCCTATCTATAATCTAATTAATCTTTATAGTAATTAATATATTTTGAATTATTATTTCTCTTGAATAACGGAGAAAACTATATTTAAAGATTCAGTGACTTACTAAGAGATATACAGCTAAAAAGCTGACAGATCTAAATACTGCTCATTCCAAAGCAGTGCTCTATGGTTCTGCTATATTTCTTACTTACAGAATAAATGGAATGACTTCTGAAAGTGCTCTACATAACAAATATCTCTGAAATTGAAACATTCATGGGGATTTCTATGATTCAATTTGAAAGAAAACACCACAAATTTTTTGGAACATTAGTTGCCCTAAAATACATGTATATTTAAGCCATATAGTCTTGGCACATATTTTATTTCAATTAAAATGTAGATTTCCTAAAATATATTCTGGGTAAGGTTGCTGATGTGTGGTGAAAAGAGGTTGACTCAGCAGAAATGCAAACTAATTAAATGGTGCTAGTATATTTAGAGAGATACAAATTAAATACCCAAATAGGAAAGAAAGTAAAATGCACTTCAATGTTCATCATCACTGTCATTTCAAGTGCCTGGAGCTCTCTCTCTTCTGCAGACTCTAATGAAAGCATCTTTTACCTCTTTGTTCCTAAGACTATCAAAGAATGGATTCAGCATGGGGATCACCATAGTATAAAATACAGAGGCCACTTGATCCTTTCCCAAGGAGTAGGACCTCTTTGGTTTTAAATAAGTAAAAATCATGGTGCTGTAAAGGATGGTGACCCCAGGAGGTGGGAGGTACAAGTAGAGAAGGCTTTTTGCTTTCCTGAAGAGGAATTAATTTTCAGAATAGTAGACAGAATGGACATGTAGGGCACAGAGATTGTGATAAGAGACACCATTATGTTTAAACTAGAGAGAGTGAATATCATAATTTCAGTGTCACGAGTGTTAGTGCAAGACAGGGTTAAAACTTGGGTTAGGTCACAGAAAAAGTGAGAGATTACTTTAGATTTGCAGAAATGCAAACTGTTCATATAAAGAATATTTACTAATGATTCCGTAAAACCAATCATGTAGGGCCAGGTAATGAGGGCTTGTCAGAGTCTTGTGGGTAGTGAAGGGGATTGCAGATAGCTACATACCGATCATAGGCTATTGATGGGAGAAGGAAAAATTCAGTTACAGCCAAGAAAACAAAAAAATACACCTGTATGAAGCAGCCCATAAATGAAATATACCTGTTGGAAGTCAGTAAGTTCTCTAAGGTTTTAGGTGTGATGGCCGTTGATTAACTGAGGTCAAGGAATGACAGGTGACTGAGGAAAAAGTACATGGGGGTGCAAAGGTGTAGATCCAGGCGAATTATCTTATCATCCTGGCATTCCCCAGCAGTGTAATCATGTATATCAGTAGAAATAGTATAAAGAGGAGCCATTGGATCTTTTCGGAGTCTGTCAATCCCAGAAGGATAAAGTCAGGCACATTTGTGTTATTCCTACTTCCCATAGTGTTCAACCTTTGTAATCTGCTGAGAAAATAAAGGTTTTACTTGACACAAATGAGTTCAAAACCATTTTTGTTTACACAAAATATCTGGACTTTAAAAAAATTACTTAGTAATTCAGCAAATTCATAATAATGATAAATTTACAAAATATTGCTGAAAAAAATCTTAGTTTGACTTCCCAATATAAATTATGTAAAAATCATAATTTGGATATAATATAATAGAAATTCATATATATTTCATCCTCAGAATGACCTTGAAACTCTCATAAATAATTATCTTTATTAACACATTCTTCCAAATTAAAATATTATACCACAGATTTCACTACTGGCCACATATTTTTAGGTGATAAAAAGGGCACAGAAAGTTAAATAAAGTATCCAGTCTCACAACAATTAATTATTAGATCTTCTTTGTGATTCTGCCAAGATTGTTTGAGTCCAGAGATCACACTCATAACACTGTAATCCTGCTTATATTTTACTTCAGAAAAACATAAAAAATTGCTAGTTATATAAAAAGTAATGATAGTTTTAATACAGCTGATACTGTCTGTTCTTTCATATTTGATATTATTTGATAAAAATGACAGGTTTGAATTTAAACACTTTGACTAATTTAATGAGTTATATTAATATTATAGACCACATATTACTATTAACTTTCAGAAGATATGATTTTATGTGATTACTTAAAATAAAAGTTCTTCCAAAATTATATTTTCAATATATGTATATTGAATTATGACTCTAATTCTACAAATTCTGTATTTCAATATTGAAATTTGGTCTTACTTAGGTAAGTATTACATGATATGTATTGTTTCTGCATATTTTTCTAATATCCCCATATGTTGATATATTCTACAATGCTCTAAATTTAAGAATAATACTTACCATGAGACGAAAGTGGTGAGAAACCTCTTCCAGCATTATATGTTTAATTTCTTAACCTCAAATTTTTCTCACAAATTAAATATATAAAACACTTAACAAGGCTGACAACTCTGTGATATAATTTTTTTTTTTCCTTTGGGATAAACTGTTTAAATTTTTGTGCATGGATTTTTGTTGTTGCTGTTCCTTGGTAAAATAAATCAACCGAAAATTTTTGTTCAGGCCCTGGTGAAATATAAAGCTTACCTGGAAATTTTTGTCTCACATATATACCAGGGTGCTACTGTGAACACAAGCAGAGCAGATTAGCCCTTGTCTTTCATCCTGATAATGTCATGGCACCTCTTTTATTGAGGATTGCCAATAATGCAACATTTGGTCATCTCTGGGACCAATTCCAAAGAAGATTGCTTGGCATGAATCCAAGGATAAAAGTTCAAGCACTAATGCCTCCATGTTAGGATTGTAAAAGAAAGTTTCATCCTCTTTATAGGCCACATGAAGTTTAGAATCATTTGTTTGATATTCTTTTCTGATTCTCTTTTTTAATAACCCATTAAAACAGAATGTATTTTAGAAAAATAATCTGTGGCTGAAAGACCAGAAGGTAAACCACCAGGGTTCGAAAAGCACATTTTTCACAATGAAACAAATTTATGTTTGATGGATGGGACTATCATAGGGTGTAAACATTGTTAATTGCACAAAAATTAGGTACAACAAAATTTTAAAAAGTAAATAAATATCATTCATGAATGTTAATTTTTAGATGGATTTTTTCCAAACATTTTCTTTAGTGCTTATATGCTTATTTTATGTATACTTATGTCTTCACTTAATTTTTTCACACCTTGTTTCCCATCACAACTTGATTTTGTTATTAAATATTTCTAACACAGCTTTATGTTAAATAAAATTTCGTGAATTTGCATTGGCTGCATCTCCATAACTTCTTTCTAGGAGTGTGTACCAGCCAACGAATGGGTATATTTGAGGCCTGAACATGTAATCATGGTGGAGTTCCTCCAGTCACTTTTGACAATGACACCTAATGTAAATACATGTAAGATATTTTGTTGGATTAAGGCACAACAATATTTTTACAACCTGTTTTATTATTTTATTATTCTTGGCTTTTCTTACATTAAACAGCACAAAAAGAAAGAAAGTACAAATTACTGCTGAGATGAAATAAAGATTTTATAATTAATTTAATGCCCAAAAGCTTTAAATTTTAAAATTTTAAAGACTCACAAGAAATGTTTTCTTGTGAGTCTTTCATTAATTAATGATACCAAAATCAAATTTCATTTAGCTTTATAAGGCACTTGTACAAGAAAATCTGTTTACGCTTGAGAATTTCAGAATAGAAATTTTGATACATATCATGGAGTTACAAAATAATGTTACATATTTGATGAATTTTTTGAAATGCAATTCTCTTCATGAAAAAAATCAGTGATATTGAGAAAAGCTTATTTGGAAATTAAAAAGACGGCATTAATTTATTTCACAATAGATGATATCGGGGATTAATCCAAATAAGAGTGTAATGAATGTTTTCTATATTAGTGCCAACTCAATAGGTACTACTTACAAAACCTTTGTATTAGTCAGTGTTCTCTAGGGAAACAAAACCAATAGAAGATATTTGTAAATAGTATGAAATTTTATAAAATTGTCTCACATGACTGTGGAGATGCACAAGTCCAAATTCCATAGGGCAGGCTGCAAAACAGGGGCTCTAATGAAGGTCATAGATGAGTTCCCCAAGAAATGGTGGCTGTCTGAATTATTCTCTCTCTGAATGCTGAAATTACTTCCCCTTTTAAGACTTTCAACATATTGGATGAGACGTCATTCATTGCTGACAGCAATATTCTCAGTTGATGGTACATATGATCAACCAACTCTCTGATGGTTAAAGCCCATGAAACGCCCTTGTATTACAATTAGACTAGTGCTTGCTTGACCAAACTGGGCACCACAACCTCTGACTGACTTGACACATTCTCCTAACCATCACAATCTCTGAGTGTTTTTTCATTCCCAGCATTGAAATAAATTTTTATTGTTATTAAGTGTACTTTCAAATAATATAATTAAAAGTTGAAGAAATAATTTTATGATAAATATGTCTAGCTCTATCTTTATTCATGGAATTTCAATATATCATTTCTATTAGTAAAATTATTTCATCAGATCAAGAATAAGAAATAAAAAGGAAACAGCATTTCCTTGTCCTAGATTTTTAACAAATTAGAATTTTAATCTTTTTAATTATTCAATGATATTACATTTTTAAAACTCTATTCCTCCATTTAATTCTGTAAAATTTTGTTTTATTTGTTTTGACAGTCTGTTAAGAATTTTTAAGATTTTTCTGAAAAATTTTCTTTGTGGTTCTTTTATGCTATTTTTCATATCTCTTAAATACATAATATACTTTCTTATAGCACTACTTGATACAGTATTATATTACATTTATTTACAGGCATATATATTTGTACATACTTTTTCTTTTATCATATACCAACCATATAACTGGGTCTTACTTTTTAATAGAGTCAATAATTGTGCCTTTAAATGGAATGTTTTGTCCATATATATTTAAAAGAAAATAATTATTTATGTGCTATTGTCATTTTATAGCATATATTTTTGAAGTTCTGATTTTTCTCTCACGACTTCTTTATTGTTATTACAATATTTTAAATTCAGTGTTATTCTCTCTGTTGGATTTTATAAGCCATATTTCATTCAAATATATTGCAAGTGATTTCTCTAGGGGAAAAATTTGCATCCTTGCATTAATTTAGTGCCTTTAATATTATTATGACTTCTAGGCAACCAAAATGGCCACATAAAACAACCCAGAGTTTTGTACACCCACAGAATCTTTGAAAAGCTAGCAATAACTGAGAGAGCCATCTTCCTTAAAACTACAGAAGACAAAAGATGGCTGTAACTGGGTGAGTGTTGTTGATTCAAGAAAATACAACTTAAAACTAGTAACACACACTGTCCTCTCCCAGAATCCCTTCCTGACACAGCATGTAGCAAACCTACACTTTATTGTGGGTCCCTAGCTCTGTCTTGGAGGGAGCAGAGTAACATCTATGTGCATACTTAGGTTTATGTATATTTGTTCCAGTCTATTCAGTGGCAGACTGAAAGCATGACCCAGTAACCTCATCTCTACCTTGCTCTTCCCATAACTTATCCTGCAGGTAGAAACTGCTTGCAGACATTTAAAATAGTGTAAGAAACATTTGATTATAAGCAGCTGGGACAAAGGATTCCTGGCTTTAAAGCATGTAATAGCCAACCATGAAGGGAGGGAAAATCTATATCATAAGAATACAGAAGGCATGCCAATTACCTTAAACAGGGGGATTCTTAAATCCAGGCCACAAGCCCAAGACAGGACACAGGCTGAGAACAGAAGTAGAGGAACCCACACTATTACTTCAGTTTGATCATCTTGATAGTAGTGTTAATCTCTGAAGAACACTAGCCAGCACAAAGCCAATTTTCAAAGACAGTGAAATGAGGGTTTTTCATTTCTTTTGTTGTTGCTGTTAGCTCCTGCCACTCAATGATGTATCTGTCATATCTAGCTGGGTACAAATGTAAGAAACAGCTCCAGCACTAAATCTCACATTTAAAAATTAAAATATTAAAATGTACAGTGTGCAAGAATATTTTACAAGACAAAGACACAAGAAATTGTGATCCATCCAAAGGAACAGAATAAAGCTTCAGAAATCATCAGTGAAGAATACCAAATATTGGATATACAGAGGGAAAATGGGTACACTTTAAGAAAAAACAACAACAAATGAAATGATTATGGCTGAAGAGTAGAAAAAAAAAAGATGAGAAAAGTGAACAGAACCTAAAAGACCTTGGGGCACATTCAAGAATACTAATATATTCATATCAGAAGTCTCAGAATAAAAAGAGAGACAGGAGCAAGAGGAATTTTCAAAGAAATAATGGCAGAAATCTCTTCAAATTTAAGGAAAGACATGAATACATATCCAAGATGCTCAACAAACAACAACCAGGATAAATTAAAGAAAAGCACTCCAAAACACAACATAGTTAAACTATTAATGCAAAGACAAGGAGAGAGTTCTAAAAGCTGCAAGAGAAGAGTGACAGTAACTTTAAATTAAATGTCAATTTCTCAAAAATCCATGGAGGCCTGAAGGCAGTGAGATGATATACTTCAGTGCTAAAGAAAACAATTTCAACATTGAATTTTATATCTGGCAAAGCTGTCTTAAAAATGAAGAATAAATTAATACATTCCAAAACAAACAAAAGCTGAGACAGATCATAACCAGAAGAACTGCCCTATGATCAATGATACAGGGAGTTCTTCAGACTGAATGGAAAGGACCCTAGAGAGTGGATGGAAGCATTATAAATGAATAAAGATTTCTGGTAACCATATGGATAATTATAAAAGCAATAATTATTTTATTATGTTTTTTTCTGTATGTAACTCCTCCTTTTATTTTTACAGATTCTAAAGAGCCAATGCTTAAAGATATTGCCAACTCTACAGTTTAGGTCATACAATATATAAAGATATAATTTGTAACAACTACAACAAAACATGGGAGGATGGAGGGAATGATTGTTTGAGGTTTTGTGCATCACAGAAAAGATAATGGCCTTAGAGCTAATCCATTCCTGTGTATGTAAATATATTTTGTGTGGGACCCTTTGATTAACTTATTTCATATAAGAGCCTTTTGATTAAACTAGTTCAGTAAGGTATGACCCAGGGTAGCTCTTAATCATCTTGCTGGAGTCATTTATAAATTTTTTCTGTGGAGAGAAAATAGCCATAGAAACTAAAAGAAACTCCCAGTAGCTGAGAAAGAAAGCCCTGGAAGCCAGAAGCTTTTCAGGAGCCAGAAGCTTTGAGGAGACCACTGAAGCTAGAATTTGAAAGTAATGAGGCCCAGAGGAAAGCGGATAGAAAAACAGATGCTGCCATGTGTCTTCCCAGGTGAAAGAAGAGACCAGGAATTCTGTCAGCTGATCTTCAGGGAGAAAAGCATTGCCTGATGAATCCTTGTTTTGGACATTTTCATGGCCTCAGAACTGTAAGCTTATAACATAATAAAGTCCCATGGTAGAAGTCAACCTAATACTTTGTCGTAAATGATTCAGAATTTTCTATAATAATCTGCAAATAAATAGTTTTGCTTTTTCCTTTCCAATTTACATGCTCTTTATTTCTAATTCAGCAAATTGTCAGGGTACAAGATCAATGCACACAGAAAAACAAGGAGGATTCTTTACATGAGTAATGTAAAAAGGACTTACACAGAGAAATTCACAAAGCATTGCTGAAAGTACTCAAAAAAGACCTAAAGAAATGGAAGGGCATTCCATGTTCATGGATAGGAAGACTAAATATTTTTACATTATCAGTGATTTATAAATTCAATGCAATCCCAATAAAATTTTCAATAACGCTCTTTGCAGAAATGGAAAAGCCAATAAAGAAATTTGTGTGGAAAGATAATGGCCCAAATCACCAAATACATCTTGGAAAAGAAAAAGGATGTTCGGTCACTAACACTTTCAATTTTAAAACATATTACCATGCTATAGTAATGAAAACATCATGACTTTCATATGGGCAGGCATAGAAACCAATAGAATGGAATTGGAAATTCAGAAACAAACCACATATCTATGGCCAATGAATATTTGAAAAGTGTTCCAAGTCTACTCAAGGGGGAAAGAATAAAATCTTCAACAATTGATATTGGGAAAACTGGTTATCTAAATGCAGAAGAATGAATGTGGTTCCCTACCTCTCACATTATACAAAATACTACTCAAAGTGGATAAAATACTTAAATACAAGAACAACATTTATAAAATTCATTGGGGATTGAATTGTTTACCCCAGAGAACATGCTCTTAGTCTTAATCCATTCCTGTGGGGGTTAAGTCATTTTTAAAAGGACCTATTGTAGATGTTATTTTTAGTTAAGGTATGATCCATTTGGGCTCCTTTACAAGCATAATGAAATTAGAAGTAGAAAGGTAAATGCAGAAGAAGCTAGAAGTTAATAGGACCCCAGTGTAGAAAGAGAATGACATCTTCATTAGCATTGCCATGTGACAGGAAGGCAAGTATCAAAGATCATTGGCAGCCAACCCTAGAACACCATAGGAAGGAAGAATCACCTGTTGATGCCTAAAATTTGATCTTCTGCCAGGCTCAAAACCATGAGACAATAAAATTTCCATTGTTTAAACCAATCCAAATTATAGTATTTACTTTGGCAGCCAGGAAACTAACACATACCCCCTAAATGGAAAAATAGGGAAATTTCTTTAGGATTTTATGTTAGGTAAATCTTTAGCATTTATACCAAAAGCACAGAAATGAAAGAAAAAAAAATAGATAAATGAGATTTCATCAAAACAGCAAAACTCTTGTGCATCAAATTAGTTTATCATGAAGTACATAAACAACTTATAGAATGAAAGAAAATATTTGGAAGTCATAAACCTTATAAAGGTTTGTTATCCAGAAAATGTAAAGAAATCCTCTAACTCAAGAACAAAATGACAAACAGCGCAATTATATAATGGACAAAATGTGAATATATTTTTCAACAAGGGATATCTGTAATTGGCCAATAAGCACATGAAAAGATGCATGGCATCATTATCTTTGGGTAAACACAAATAAAAAATAATATGAGCTATCTTTTCACACCAACTAGACTGCTTATTATAAAAATTAGAAAATAGCAAGTGTTGGAGAGGATTAATGGAAACATGTGTTCTTTGATGGTGGTAATGTAAAATGCAGCCACTGAGGAAAGCTTCTTGGAGATTCCTCAGAAAGTTAAGTACAGAATTACCATATGAAAACATTCCCACTTATATGCATATACCCTAAAGAATTGAAATCAGAACTTGAACAGATATTTGCACACCAATGTTCATAGCATTATTATTCAGAATTGCAAAAAGATAGAAGGAAACCAAATGTCCATAAACAAATCAATGGTAAACAAAATGCGGTCTATACAGACAATGTAATATTATTCAGCAATAAAAAGGAAAGAATTTCTAACTCATGTTACAACATGCATGAGCTTGAAGATATCATGCTGAGTGAAATAAGCAAAACCTAAAAGGACAAATATTGTATGATCTTACTGATGTAAAATAATTCAAATATGTAAATCTAAAGAGTCAGAAACTAGATTATCAGGGTATGGGGTTGGTATAAGAAAAGGGGGTTGGATGCCATAATTCTATAAATTACTGTTTTGGGTGATGGAAAAGTTTTGGAAATGGAAAGAGGTAATGGTAGCACAGTAATGTGAATATTATTAACATCACGGAATTGTATATTTCCAAGTGGAACAATTGAAAATTGAGGGTATGTATAGGTTACAGAATAAAATTTTTAATAAAATTAGAACTCTACAACAAAAGTGTAATGCAATATAAACTATGGCTGACAGTTAACAGTTTATTCATAATAATATTGTTTCAAAAATTGTTACAAATGCAACAAACTGATGCAATGTGTTAATAATAGGGAAAATGTTTGTGAGGAGGTATATGGAATCTCTGTTTTTTCATCATGATTTTCCTATATATCTACAAATTCTCTAATTAAAAGGACAATATTATTATGCCTCTTCATATACAATGTAAGAACACTAAATTTTCCTAATTTGCTCCCAGTTATTACATCCATTGTTAGCATATTATTTTGCATATTTATATATCCAACATGAATATGCAATGCTATTATTTTTGTTGTAGATGGTTGTCTTTTACAGATATTTTACATTTTTCACATGGTTTGTACTCTTCTTTTGTAAATTCATTTTTTCTTCTGATATCCTTTCCTTCAGATTGGAGAAATAAAGTTAGCTTTTCTTGTACCAGAGGGCTTTTGACACCAAAGTTTTTAAGCTTTCATTTATTCTAAATACATCACATTTGAATTTCATAAATATTTTTACTACATAGAGAATTATTTTTATTTTTGCCTTTCTAAAATTTGTAGAACTGAATTTTTTATAGTGATATTGTTTCTTAGGGGAAGCCTGCCATAACTGATAGGGTCTCCACTCCCCTCTCCACCAAACACTTTTCCCTCCATCCTCCATCTTCCTATAACATGTTTTCTCCCTGTCCTTCCATGGCTGCTTTGAAATGTTTCTCTGTATCTTTCATTTTATGTAGCTTGATTATGATATGCTTCTGTATCTGTGTTTGAGTGTGTTTGCATATTGGATTTACCTTATGTTTTAGTTTGCCAAAGGGCTCCCAATGCAAAGTACCAGAAATGGTTTGGCTTTTATAAAGGAGATTTATGTTGGGTAAATCTTTACAGTTCCTAGGCCATGACAAGTCCAACTCAAGGCACCATAAGAAGTGTTTTCTCTTTAAAGTCAGTGGCCACGTGTTGAAGCAATATGACAGCAATCTCTGCCTAGTTCTCTAACTTCCCTTCTGGGCTGTACCTTCTCCTGGAGCTCAGCTATGGGCAACCAGGGTTAGGGCTTGTCTCTCACTAGGCCCCCTCACTCAGACTCACATGCTCCACTTTTGCTCAAATTCAGCTGCAAGTTATCAGGCATATGACTCATCTCTCCTTGGGCCTCATCTCTTTGAGCCTTTCTTTTCTTTTATATGCCAGGATCAAGTATGGCAGAGCTCACTTTTCCTGTGTGTCCCCATTTGTATCAGACCCAGCAAAAGGGTGGGGACTCAACCTGAGTCATGCCTCAATGACATTGTCCAACTGAGTGGGTCTCACACCCTCAGGAATGGATTTAGTCCATAAACATAGTCTTTCTCTTTTGGGGATTCATAAAATAATTTCAAACCTTGTTTTGGATGTTCAGAATTTCTTCAATTTCTCAGTTGATGGTTTTCTCCAACTTTTATAAAATTTCACTGATTTTTCATTCATTCATTTTTTTTTTTAAATTCCCTTAGGCTGTGTTCTTGTTTAGGTAAACAATTGTTTTTGTTGTTGCTTTTCTCTTAGATCCTCAGGTAGAAAAATATTTATTGATCTGGTTTCAAGTTTACTGATACTCTCTTCTACAGCCGCCATTCTGCTGTTAAGTCCCTCTGGCTAATTTTTCAATATCATATATCTTACTTTTCCTTTCTAAAATTTCTATTTAGTTCATTATAATTTTAGTTTGCATTCTTCTCTGATGTGATTTATCATGTATTTCCTCATCAGGATCATCTTTTCCATAAGCCATTAAACTTATATTTTAAGCTGTCTTAAAGTTGTTGGCTGCTAATTAAAACTTTGGGTTAATCATGAAATCTTTTTCTCTTATCTTTTCTTTTTTCATTATTATCATTCACATTTTCTTGTTTGTCTTATGTTTGATGTTTTGAATTTTTTGTGATCTGCTGTACTTTGTGAATCATACATTGTAGGGAGTCTGGATTATGTTGTCTTTCAATAAGGGGTATTGACTTTTGAGCTGGCAGGCAATAAATTACTGGCAATGCCTTTTAATCGCTCAGCCTTTATATTGCTCTTTGTTAAGGAATCCTTTTTTGTTCTGTCCTCAGTCTTAGGGCATATATTTATTACTTGACTTTGTTCTTACTTCTAATGTGTGGTATTTTTTGTTGTCTTAACTTCATGCCTGAGTCAAACAAAGATATTTGTCATACCGTTTGGGCCATGAATCCAGCTTTCCCAGCCCTTCCTTACCTTGGCATTGAGGTACTGAGTTCAGCCCTGAAACAGCATCTCCTAGATAGGTCTGTTGATCTCCATATACACATAAACATCTCAGCTGTCATCTAAAGGACATCAAAGAATCCCACTATTGATAATGGACACCACCTTTGATACCATATTATATGTGTTACAACTTTAGCCCATTTCTGTCTCATTAGCTATGTAAGACCTTTATATTCTGCTTGTACTCTGTATTTCCAAAACCAACAAGCAGTACAGAAAGGTAGGGTAAACATGCATCCCTTCTCATATATTCCCATTATCTCATGTTAAACATAACTGTTGTGTTTGTTTCCAATGCCTAAAAACAGTTTTCATCTGCATTTTGATCAGCTTTAGAATTGTTTATGATTGCAGGGGAATTCTTGTACCTCTTACATTGTCATGGCAGAAGCCAATATCTGACCAAAGATTTTCAATGTCTTCTGATTTAAATGACAATATAGTTTGATCTTCTATCTCATTACATATTTTCCCTAAATTTATTATCACATTCTTTTTTCCCTTTCATAGATATTCTCAGTATTTTTTGCCTTACTAAAGATTATCACTTTATCTGTCTTTCTTTTGGATAAATGTTATTTAATTTCTTGCTTTTAATTCATTGTTTTAGTTTTATCATTTTATGTTCTGATGTTTAGGTTGAATTCACTGATTTTCCTCTAGGACCTAGACATAACTTATTATTTTTTTATTTTTGTTACCTCTTTAATAATACAGGAATACAATATTTCCATTATTTATCTGTGAGCCACTTTACCTTACCTGTAATACTAATCAATATTCATATTGCTCTCCACTATACAAATATTCTAGAGCTAAATAGTTCCTATTTGAACAAGAAAAACATAAGTTTTGGGCTTTAGTTTTATTTATTTTTAATTTTCAAATTGCAATTTTTATACTTTAAATATTAATTTTAAAATATATTGTATTTTTGTTAGATAACGTAGTACTTAAGGTTAAAATTTGAAAATTTATTGAAGTTCATAGATTATGGTATTAAATATTTATAAATGACTCCTGCATGCTGGGTAAGAAAGTTTCAAATATTGATATACAAATTAGGAAAGATGAAATACATCATTCAGAATTTATAAATTGGTGGGAGGGTTTTCACTGCTGGATTAATTAGACACTAGGTGTGTTTTGTTCATTATGCAACTTAATTTTATTCAATTGTTCAGTAAATATTTTATTCAATATCAACAATCTACCAGATACTCATACACAGTATAGCAAAGAATAGATCTTTGTCCCCTTTTGCTCTATATTCTAGGTGGGAGATGCAGAGAAATATATAAAAGTAAGTGATATGCCATAATTAATGTGAGAAATAATATTATAAATAACAAAAATGTGTTTAGGTATGTAACTGTGGTAAAAACAGATTCAAATAAATAAAGTACAATACTTGACACATATGATGAAACCAATCTATGATTCTTTATCTATGATTAGGAACCACAAGAAAAATATCAGTTCCAATAGTTTTCTTGTCATCACTTCAGTGATGTAGTTGAGTCCACAATGGTGAAAGATCAATTAAATAGAATTTGGATTCTGAAAGTTTGATTTCATGGCTCAACTCCATGATTAAAAACTCTGTGTAATATTAGGTCTCCTGTCCAAAATTTACTTCTCTTTTTAAGCAACAATACATTTCAGTGTCCAAGTAGACATGGTGGTGGAGGCCAGGCAGACAAATTAAATAAATACAGCAATACTTATAACAATAATTTCCTTTAAGTATTTCAACTTTGATTATAAATGAAGGAGATACAATTGAACTTTTATCATCAAATAATATTACTTATTTCTGAAATGACCAATTACTGTCTCTGAAAGTTAATATTATACCCAAACCATAAAAAATGCATGTGACCTTAGCCTTGAAGCAGGTATTCCATACTTTAGCTACATGTAATAGGATTGCTTTTTGATTAGTAATATGCATGCCACTTTTTATCTGGCTTAAATATGGTGACCCATATTATAATTGAAAGAGCTTTAAGCTGGATTTAATGGTCATCTTCTACCTTTTCATATATCGAATTAAAATAATTGAAGAAATGTTACCTATGTTTACATAAATGTATATCTATATATTTTTGGGAGGTGCCAATTGAAAAGTTATACAAGGTATGCCCAAATCAATATTAGCACCTATAATATTATAAAGAGAAGTTATAAAGAGAAAAAGAATGATTCTAAAAGAATTTAATAGGAATAGATCGATCTTCAGAAATTAAAGTAGCTTCATAAATAACAATTTTTTATTTTTTATTTTTTTTATTTTTAAAGGAACTTTAGATTACATAAATGTTACATCTTAAATATAGGGGATTCTCATATACCCCACCCCTTCCCCCCCAGTTTTCCTGTTAATAACACCTTTCATTAGGTTACAATTGATGAACACATATTGAGGCATTGCTACAATATTTATGTAATGAAAACATAAATAACATTTTAATAAAATGCATAAAATTACAGATCTCTCTGACTCAACATTGAAAATCAACAAATTTTGCAAAGGAGAAAAAAAATAAAAGCTATTATTTATTTAGCACTTTATGTAGGAACAGAATTTTGTGCACCGTTGTGTTTAAGTTGAACCATATCTTGGTATTTGCTTAAATAGCCTGGGAAACTAAGACATGTACATTGCTTTATTTCATCTTTATAGCAAGTTTTACAGGTAAAACATGCCAGAGCTAAGATTCAACTCTACGTCTCCTTTTGTGTGCTAGTATTCTTCAGTCATATATTGCTTCCTATTGTACCAAGGCTTTATTTTACAACCATCCCTTGCCTTATTAATGAAATGAAACAAAACATGATTTTTGAGTATTCTTAAGCCATTGAGTTAAGAGAAAGAGGCTATGAACCAAAGCTATTACCATTAAGAGACTATGGTACATTTACTTATCTGAAAGGGTATTTAAAAGGCTAACTGCAAAACCCGATAGACTGCATTCTCAATATACAACTTCTAGTCTTTAATTTCTATCAGAGCCAGAATACAGTTGAACAAGAAAAAGGCATATATTCTGATAATGGATGTGCAAAATATAAAGTGGTAAATCAGTACAGAAACAACATAAAGAGGAGAAACAGAGGCATGTGGGAGCAGAGAACATATATGCTATTGAAATAAGTTGGTATCTTTTAAAAACAGTAGGTAATAGATATTGGTTGTGTAATATAAACCCCAGGATAACCACAAAGAAAGTATTTGAAAAATACACATAAACAGAAATGAGAGGATAGGTCAGATACATTACAAAAGCTCAACTCTACAGGAAAGAAATTGTAATAAAGGAAAAGAGAGGTACAATTCAACTGTTTTAACTCACAGGAGAGCTCCAAGGGGAAAATGATCCAATTACCATCTGGGTCTAAGCAACAATATGATGATTTCTTCAACAATGAAAAGTAAATGAATCTGGAATAATGTACTGCCTGTTTACATTTGTTGAATGAATAGAGTTCTTTTACCTCTTATGCAAAATGAAATTGTAGAAAATAAAACATATATAATTTAATGCTTTATAAGAAATTTTAATATATGAGACATAAATTTATATGATAAGCTCTGACATGGGTTGCCAATTAAATTTTCTGAGGCTCAGTTTTTTATCTTGGTAATGTAATTCATATTAAATTGCAACAGATTAGTAAATATGATCAACTATAACAATGTTTTAGCACAATGTATTTCTTGTAGAATCCAGCACATAGTTTTATAGTGATCCAAATTAATTATACTTCTTTGTCTAAATTATGAAATGCTGTGTTTGGAGTGAATAAAGTATACATTTTGAACTTTTGAATGGATTGTTATCCAAAGAGATAAAGAAAGAAAAAAATGACAAAAGCATGTAGAAATGGAATATCAACTGTATGAGGCCCTGGAGGTCTTCCTAAGTGTTGTAATTTTGTGAATTCAGAATACTAACTTATAGTTTAAACAGAAGGATTAGTAACACACCCACAAACACCAACACACCTGGGACCCACATAAAAGAATTAATATTGATAGACAAAGAGAACCAAAAGAAGTTATAATTTTCCAATTCTCTAGGTGCTCCTGATGGATTATTTATTCAAAAGAATTTTGAGGACCTGTATGTTGGGCTGGTATACAACAAATAAAAATGTCATGGATTATAAACTATCTGAGGGTAAAGTATGGTGTTGTGATGGGGGTTTGACATATTTTAGAGAGAGTGTAAGATGAGCCTCAATGATGGGGTGACATTAGTAAAAAATCTGAAAGAAGTGATGAAATATGACACTTAAAATTCATTTTGGTAGCCTGGTTTAAAAGATAAGCAGACAATAAAGATTACTAGATATTTGAGTAAACGTTCTCTTTGAAAGAGAGAGGAAAATGAAACAAATACTAAAAATAAAATTGAATAAAATGGAGACAAGGCACACAGAAGAAGAATGCATAGGGCAGAAATACTGGAAGTTGCAAACACGGAAGTTCTATAGGATATAGGTCTCTGAACATACTGTTACTGCAACACATATGGTCTAAAGTGTAGAGAATCACTTAGGAAGGCAAGATCTGTATAACTATGGGTTGAAGGAACTCAAGGTAGAAAGTGTTCATGAATCAAGCATAATCTGAGCAATAAAGTAGGTTCCTATAAGATATTATATTAAGGCCATTAAAAAAACACAAGTGTCATATCTGAGCATGAAACTGGAAAAATCACATTGACCAATCCCTAACCTACATCTACAATCTCCTTCTGATAGTCAAAATGTCCATAGTAATGTATACAATTGTGAAACCACAATCAAATTATAGAACATTTCTATAAAAGGATTACAATTAAACTGCATAAAATGCTACCTCTTGTGCAAAAGGATAAAAAGAAGAAAGAATGTTATAAAAGTTACTAACATCAGAACATAGTATAAAGACATATGACAAGAAAATGAATATCTTAATTTATGATATTAAAATAATTTAAAACATTTTTAAAGATTTTTAAAGCTGCAAGAAAATGAAGACAATCTGAAATGAGAACAATAGCCATCAGGAGGATAGGAACACATTTTTCAAAGAACTCATTAATTAAATAAAACAGATTAAAACAAATCAACACTAATTTTAAAATACATGAGTGAGTGAATAGTCAGCATAGAAAGCACAGTTAACTAAAGAAAAAATGCAAAGGATGGATATGAAAAAAAGATAATGATTTTAGAGAAGCTGACCAATCTAAAAAATGCTAAACTACAATTTTCAAAATGTAGAAACTTGACTCCTACAAATATAAATTGAATGCATGGAAAATATATGCATTATTTCATTAATAGAAAAGACAGTAATATAAAGAAAACCTGATTATTCTGATTCAAAGAGTATTTAAGAAATGGGAGTTTAGAGAATTTATTACAAAAATACAACAAAAAAGATTTTGATTCATTTTTAATTTTTTGAAGATAATATTCATATAGGCAAGTCCAAATGTCATAAGTGTAAAGATGAACGGGTTTTCAATATTTGAAAATAGCCCTTAAACAGGACCAAGGGTAAGAAGCAGAACTTTGCCAGCACTACACAAAATGCCCTTAGGCTGTCTTCTACTCACTATCTTCCCTAGGAAGGTAGCTCCCTTTCTGCAGCAAATAATCATTTATGAGGTAGGTGACTTTAAAGTTAAGATTATTTTGATATACCTGCATAAATATAACATTTGTATGTGCCAGATATATGAATTTTGACAAACATACAATTGTATGACCACAAGCAAGTTATAGAACATTTATCACCTTAAAAACTCCCCTCAACCACTTTGGTGGCAATGCTTCCCTGCACCCTCTCTTCTTGTAACCACAGATGTGTTCTCCATTGTGATAATCTTGCTCTGTCAAAGAATGTGATCTAAGTGGAATCACATTCTATGGCACCTTTAGCCTGGCTTCATTCACTCAAGCATAAAGTATCTGAGACAGATTGTATTCTGAATATATGAATTTTTCCTATTTATTGCTTAGTATTCCTTTGAAGGTATCTACCATGGTTAGCTTGTCCCTTCATTAATTGATGGATGTGTGAATATATCAATTATGCTATATTTAATAAGTCATATATATTTTTATTTGGACATGTGTTTTCATTTTTTTTTTTTTTTTGGTAAAAAACAAAATGTGAGATCTTTGGTTCATAGAATAAGTGATTTCACTTCATAAGAAACTGTCAGATTGTTTTCTCAAGTGGCCGCATCATTTTCTATTCCTACCCATATGGTTGAGTGTTTAAACTGCTCTGAATTCTTTTAAGTACTTTGTGCTATCAGTTGTTATTATGCATTTTTATTTTAGCCATTTTAAGATATATGGTTGCATTGTGCTTTTAAATTGTCTTTATCTATGACAAGTTATATGGAGCATCTTTTCATGGGCTTAAATGCCATCTGTGTATCTTCATTGGGGAAGTGTCTATTCATGTTTCTGCACATTTTCAATTGTTTCCTTTTATCTACATATTACTGAGTTTTGAGAGTTATTTATATATTATGGATACATGTTCTTTGTCAAATAGTTGTTTAGCAAATATTTTCTCAGATTCTGTGACTTGTTTGCTCTTTTCCTCAGCAGTGCCTTTTACTGAGCAGATTTTAATAGGATGAAACACACTGAATCCAGTTTTCTCCTATGTTTCATGAATTTTGGGTTAATTACAGAAAATGGGACTATCCCATGATCACACAAATGTACTATGTTTACTTTAGGAGTTTTGTAGTATTCAGCTTCATATTAAAGCCTAAATTCTAGTATGAGAGAGTTTTTATATATGCAGAAAATGATGAGTTAATGTCTCACTTTTGGCAAAAGTTAATTCAATTTTTTGAGCACCTTTTAAAAAAGACTTTTATTTCCCCATTGATATTCCTTAAAATATTTGGCAAAAAGAAATTGATTATGTATGTAAGAATCTATTTCTGAACTCTGTGTTTGGTTCCATTTATCTAGATATTTCACTTTTCACCTATACTATATTCTGTTGATTTTTTTAACTTAATGATAAATGCTTAAATCAAATAATGTGAAGCCTCCAGCTTTATTATTCTTTTTAATATTTTTAATAAAATTTAATTGAATTATATCATTCACACATGATCATTTAAACAATGTTTATGGTAAAATTTGTGAATTTACAAAACAAACATGCATATCATCATACAAGGCTCCCAAATAACTTCCCACCACCAACACCCTGCATTGTTGTGAAACATTTGCTACAAACTATGCTATCATTCAGGAGAAAACATTCTCACATTTGTCCTGACAACTACAGTCCATCACCCACCACTGGATTCCCTGTGTTATACAATCACATTCTTTGTACTATCCATTCAAAGTGTAAAATTTCAAGTGAAAGCATTCTAAGATTGACTGTGGTGATGTCAGCACAACTCTGAAATGAAAATGAGAGCCACTGGGTATACAGTTTCAAATTTGTATTGAGTAGTTTAGTTCTTTATTTTTTCATCTAAATTGTAGAACCAGTTTCTCAGTTTCTGAAAAAAAACACACACCACTTGCTTAAATCTTAATTGGGGTTGCATTGAACCTACAAATCAATTTGGGACTGCTTTTAACTAATATATTTCTTCCAATTCGGGTCCAACTTGGTATCATATTTCTTTATTCCTTTCATCATTTAAATTCAGATGCACAGCCAACATTAACTATGTACTAAATGTGCAGCAAAGCATCCATGTGCTTTTCAAAAATTTCCAAGAGTTTCTTATTAACATAGAAGTTATCGTCTATAGATTAGTATATGGGATCACCAGGATAAGAGAAGAAACAAAAAATAAAAACCTGTTACCTTTATCTCTAGCAGGTTTCAAATGTTCTAATGTTCTATCATATGTTGTCCCACTTTTAGTGTTGATACTTATTATCTATAAGTTTGCAATAATCTTTTTTATTATCTCTATGAAATTGAAAATGAGCTAAAATTATAAATTTTGGCATAGTTTATACTTTCATAAATTAAATATGTGTTTATGGAAATTTTGAGAGAATTAGATAGTTTCTCTTACTAGGAAGAGGAAATTGGATCTCAGGGTTTTAAGTTAACTTAATGGCACATAGCTAATAATTTCAGTCTAAGATTGCCTAATATATGATTGGATTACTTGTCCAATCTTATAGCATATGATTTTCCACTGATAATTCTTCATTTTCAAGAGGCTAACCTATATTCACATAGTCATTTATATCGTGTAGTTTGATGTTTCAGAAACATTAACTTGTGTACTATCGGGGAAAATCATCTTGTTGCTCTTCTGCCCAGAAAGGAATGTGTGTATTCTCCTTGTGCATTCTTTCTGAAATTCAGGAAGAGCTTGATAAACTGGCAGAAGAATCCAAATGCATACTATGCATAGTGTGCCTTGATTAAGTGAGCAGTTCAGTCCCATAGGTAAAAGGAAAGATTTTTCATCACTAACACATTTATTTTAGGAACTATAAGCCTGTATCTCAAACCAGAGTATATACTTTAATATTTAAATTAGAGATCAGGTGCTGTATTTAGAGTTGTATTAACATTTGAACCATAAGACTTCCAGGAAATATAACAGGATGAATAGGAAGTGCTCTCTACATATTTAGTTCATTCGAGTTGTAAATTGGGAATTTGCTTTAATTTTCTTGATAAAATATAATGGCCAAAAAGGGACTAGAAATACTCTACTTAAAAATTAAGTAAAATTTTAATTTGAGAAATGAGTACTGTTCCAATTTCTATTGGTATATGCCAATTCAAGATCATAGTTTTTCTGATAGAAGAATATAAAAGTGTTTAAAACTTATTTTACTAGTTAATTAATTTATCTAGAGTCATCTTTAGTTTGTTTGTTTGTTAAATTTCATGGTCTATTAAATTTTCTGACTTTAAAAAATAATTCAAAGATGTGAGGATATTATTTTGCATTGTTATAGAGTATAAAAAAATCCAGAATTTTGGTATGTCACAATAGTATTGTAGTATGGTCTAGTGGAAAAAGCTTAGGATTTGAAATCAGAGAAATCTTGGTTCAAATCCTCATTCTGCTAGTAACCAACTCTGTGCCTCCAGACATGTTAATGTTCAATGAGCTCCAGTTTTCTCAACATAGAAGACAATACCAAATTACTTAGTTTGTATGTTGCTATTGTAGATTACATAAGGTAATATTCAAAATTTTAAAAATCTCTGCTCCTAGTAGCAACTTAATAATATGTAGTGCCTGCTATCATAGCTTTCCTTTTTCACAACCTCAGGGTTTTTATAACTGCTCTCATGGACATCTAATTTTTTTCCCAAATGCATGATTTGAAGAAATGATTTTATTTGAATCTTCCAGGTTGATCCTTTTTTTTCCCTCAAAATCAGAATGTACATTTTTTCTGTCTAGCTTCTATCTTTTCTTAAAGTGAACTCAGCTACACATAAACACAACTATTTTAATAATAATTAAATATTAGTTAACAGAATTACCCATTTGAAGAACAGATTGGAAAAAAATGGCTAAACCCCATACATTTTCTCTATCATGTTTCTACATCCTTACAGAGGTGCAGAGAATTTCTCTATAGGGGCCTGTTTACTATAAGATATACCTTCATTTGCAAACCAACAACTTGAACTACAGACAAGATCAGAGACACCAAGAGATGTCAGGATATTATATTGTCAAGAATACCAGGGAAATTTAAGCAAACCATAGTATTATTTTGCTGATATGTCCAAGAACAAAGTTTGTTGAAAGAGATACATTTTCTTGAATAGCATAGTAAACTGTGATTCATTGAGATTAATATCAATATTATGACATTCTAGTATCATATGATAAGAATATGTACAACTTAAGAGGAAATATTTAGCTTCTGGTTTGTTGCTATTTCATTGCTCAATGTTCTGATTTTAAAAAGCAATTATATTAATATAACTTTTTTACATAACTTAAAATTGAATTTATATTTCAATTGTATGCAAACTTCACATATCATCAAGAATTTAATTTAATAAAAATATTTTTATAGGTCTCATGTATAAGCAATCAGCAATGACCTCCTGGCCATAAAATTGAAGTTGAACTTAGTCAATCTTAGTTATTGTTTGGTTGAGAAGGATGAAGTTACTCTTTCAAATATTTTGTCATTCAGAGCTAAACTGAGATTTCATACAAGGCTCTTGAAGCTCTTCACCTTCCACAAATGTTTTGTCTCAGGCATGCTGTGAAGTGTAGAATTGTAATGTACCTTCCTTTTATCTAGCTAATTCTTTTTTTTCCTTTACCTCTCCAGGAAATATTTTTATTCTATACATCTTGTAACAGAGAGACCAAGGTGGAATGGAGAAACAGGGAGAAAGTGAGAAACAGAGAGAAATAGGCAGAGCAAGAGATATGAAAAGAGACAGAGAGAAAGAGGCAGAATGAGAGAGAAAAGGTAAGGGTAGAAAGAAGAGAATGAGGAAATTTTTGTAACAGAATTTTTTAACTAAAAAATATATTAAGTATTTATAGTATTAATTGATACCTTTTTAGCCATTCAAACAAAAGTAGAAATTATTATAAAATTTGTTTATTCTGTGTTTTTATCAGATGTGGATAAATTGGATTTACTCAGAAATGGGAATTCCGCTTTATTATACATTGTACTCTAGATTATTTTACGAGTAAATGAGAATTTTTGTTCTGTAAACCCACATATATGAAACTATTTATGCTATGTATTAAGAAACCCTTCACCAACATCTATTGGGGTCTCTTTGGGAAAACAAGACTTGTTTTCTTCTCATTCCAATGATTTTAAGCTGATGTGATCATTCTATACTTTATATATATATATAACACATTTTGTTTATCCATTCTTTGGTTGATGGGCACTTGGGTTGTTTCCATCTTTAGGCAATTGTGAATAATATTGCTATGGAAATCGGTGGGCATTATACCTACCTGTGTCTGTGCTTTGATGTCTGCTGAGGAGTACCTAGACACAGGATGTCAGATAATATGGCAAATCTATACTTAGCTTCTTGAGGTTTTGCCAAATTGTCTTCCATAGCAGCCATACCATTTTACATTCCCACCAACAGGGATTAAGTATTCCTATTTCCCAACACTTCTCCAGTACTTACATTATTTCTGTTTTTTATAGTTGCCAGTATAGTGGATGTGAAATGACATCTATTTGTAGTTTTAATTTACATTTCCCTAATAGCTAGTGATGTTGAGTATATTTTCATGTGAGTTTTTTGCTATTTGTATTTCCTCTTTGCAAAAATGTCTATTCAAGCTTTTTGTGCATTTCTTAATTGTTTCCTTTGTCTTTTTATTGTTGAGTCTTAGGATTTCTTTATAAAATATTCTGGTTATTAAATCCTTATCAGTTATGTAGTTTCCAAAAATTTTCTCTCTTTTATTATGCTGTCTTTTCAGCCTCTTTAAAAATTGCTTAGAAGTAAAGAAGATTCAATTTTGATGGGGTCCAAATTTATCTTTTTTTCTTTCATTGCTCATGATTGGGTGTAAAGTCCAAGAATCCTCTGCTTACCACAAGGTCATCAAGATGATTCCCTAAGTTTTCATCCAGGAGTTTTATGGTTCTAGTTCTTACATTAAATCTTTGATCCAT
>JAQZBX010014659.1:0-38418 GCA_029593785.1 Cabassous unicinctus
GACTTTCTTCTGGTATTTTGCTATTTAGCTTTTAAAGTCATTTCTTTCTCTTTTTTTGCCCTTCAATTTTTCCATTAAGGATTAATTTGATACTTATTTGATTTTTTTTGTTCTACTATATTGAGTGCCTTTTCTTTTTATATCTGGGTATATTTTTCTTCTATTTTTCTTGTGGTTACCATAGGGTTAAAATGTGACATCTTAAATATATAACAGCTTGATACCAACTAAATTCAATAGTATAAACATACATACACATTCTTTTCACATATCCCTCTCTCTCCCACCTGTTTCTTATACTGCTTATCACTTATATCTTTATAAATTATATTCCAAAACCATAAATTTATACTTGCTTTTTATGCATTTGTGTTTAAATTCTGTAGGTATTAAGAAGTGGAGTTATATACCAAACAATGCACTACAATAATACTGACATTTATAATTACACAAATGGTCACTTTTACTGCAGGTGTTGATATTTTATGCCTCTTTGAACCACTGTCTAGTGAGCATTCCATTCAGTCTGAAGAAATCACTTTAGCATTGCCTGTAAGGGAGGTATAGGATTTAAGAACTAACTCAGCAGTTGTTTATTTTGGAATGTCTTAATCTTGCCCTTATTTTTGAAAGAATGTCTCAACAGATATAGAATTCATGGATGGCCATTGTTTTAGCTTGTGCATTTCTACTGCAAGCTCCAGTCTGCTGTTAGAACATTCTGGGTAATTTTTTTCACTTTTTTATTTTTTAAAAGTTAGTTTGATTACATAAATGTTACAGAAAATATATAGGGGATTCCCATATGCACTGCTATCCACACTTCCCGCATTTCCCATATTAGTAACATCTTTCATCAGTGTGGTATATTCATTGCAATTGATAAACACATTTTGGAGTATTGCCACTAAACATGGATTATAGTTTACATTGTAGTTTACACTCCCTGCCATTCAAACCTACAGATTTGAATGGCAAGATATATAATGGCCATTATCTGTTCTTGTAATGTCATTCAGGATGATTCCCAAGTCCCAAAAATGGTTCCCATTGCACATGTTTTTCCCTTTCCCTCACCCCAGAACATCTGTGGGTCATTGCCTACACAACAATGGTATTTCTTACATTGCTATAATCACAAAAAGTCTATAGTAGAATACTATTGAGTTTATTTTTGTCCATAGTTCATTTCCAAAACTTGAGGACTCTGGGATGGTGATGCCCACACCACCATTAATCCTACATCCAATGTATGGAAATCTCTTGCTTGCAGTTGTAGGCATTCTCAGCTCCTTGATATGTTGTTTGTCCATCATCTCCTTCCTGTTAGTTGTTCTGGGTGAATCCATTGAACTGAAGAGTAGGTGTTGTAACTCCTTTGAGATTCAGGACTCAGTTGGCACATAGGAAGACCAAAGATTTGAGTCTCTTGGATGTACACCTACCAACTCTAGTACTAATTATAGGTTTCCAATAGAAGGACAGAAGAGTCATGCATAAGGAAACCACTGCTGAGTCTAACTCTGTCACACTGGGGAGCATTAATACCAGATTAGGGTCCAGTGGCAAGGCACCAACTTCTAAGCTATCTTCCCTGACTACAGTGTCTGGATGTCTCCATATCCCTGAGGAGCTTTGCTATTTGGGGTAGTATCTACTTTGGCTGTCAATGAGATTCTGTTGAGATGTGCATAAATGCTACCCCTGGGATGGCCTCCCAGCTCACTTTGAAGTCTCTTAGCCATACAAACTCACTTGTCTTTAGCTTTTCCTCCTTTTGGTAAAGGTCTTTTTTTTTTTTTACCCAAAGGCATTGTTTATTTGTACTTGGTAGCAATCCCTCAGTGTTATGGAGGCTCATCCCCGAGAGTAGTGTCCCATGCTGGGGGGAATTTATTGCTTTTATATGCTGAGTTTGGCTTAGGGAGAGGCGACATTTGAGCAACAAGAAGGCTCCCCATAGGTAACTCATAGTTACCCTATGTCACTAGGCTAAATTTCAATTTCAAGAGCAAAGGATCATAAGCATACTCATCAATATCAAGGGTCCTTCAATGGACTATCCTCTTTCACAAGTCATTGTCCTGTACTTGAGGCATTCTTGTTATTCCATTAGACAATGTGACAGAGCTCCCCTGGATGGGAATATGATATTCTTTTGGTTATTGTGTAAATCTCCACCCACCATGACAATTCCACAGGAAAATTTGAACACATTTATATGCCTTGTATGTATACCCAGGTGAACTTCCTTCCATGCATTCCCCCTCACTTATATCCCAAATCAATGATCCTCCCCTGCCACAGGTGTAACTCCTCTGTGATCTAAATCTTCTTCAATAATGAAGCCAATAAAACAGCCACATACAATTAATAAGAAATAAAATAATTATGAGTTTTATATATAAGAAGTAAAATACAGAAAAAAATAATAAAAAGTAAAAGCAAAATAATATTTTTAAAATTGGGATATTAAAAAATAATGAAATATATTTAAAAAAACATTTTTTGGACATTTTGCCTTTCATCACTGTAAGACTGTTGTCCTGTATGTTCAGTGACATTTTCTTTCTTTTATTCCCCTAGTGTCTTATTTTATTTTCATTTTTTCTTCAAAGAAGTTTTAGGAAACAGTAGAGTCAAGTACAGCACACAGGGGATTCCCACATACACAACACCCTCCCCCTTTCCCCTTCCCCCATCAATCACATTTTATGTGTGGATGGTACATTTGTTACAATTGATGCACAAATATTGAAACATTGCTAATAACTATTATCAATGATTCACATTATGGTTTACATTTTAGACCATGTACTTTTAGAAAATCTGATAAAATTTATCATGTCCTGTATTCATCATTGCAGGATAACTCAGAACTCTTCAATCACCCATAAAATGCCCCCTCTTCTAACTATTTTATTCCTCCCTCCCCCTCCCCTTTGGGCCCATGGCAATTACCAAGCTTCACTCCTTGAAGGACAAGATTCAGAGTTACCTGCCTATTCACTGAAGGCTTGACACACTGGTCTTTCCTCCCCTAGTAGGCACTGCTGATGCTCTCAAATGACTCCCATACATCTGTTTGAGAACATAGCAAGACTCCCTAAGGTTGGAGTCTAACACCTTCCTACTCATTATGTGATTATCTACCCACTGATGCAAAACACCATGCCAAAATGATCACTCACATACTCCCTAGAAGCCTGGCCCAGATTTGCCCTAGCTCAAATGCCCCCCATCCAAGACGCTAAACCAGTAAGCTTTCCTTGTCATTTTGCCAAATAAGCATTCCCAACATTGTAATTTGAACTATGCCAACAATCCCCAGTGTTTACCATCTTCCTCCCCCAATCCTACCCCTAGTGCCATGGACCATCCAACCCACTCTTCCCAAACTACTCCTGTGTCAAATCTGCACAAGCCAACCCAATATTTTCACTATGCTTTTGTCATGTGCCATCACTGCACAACTACATGCTTCTACCTTGTCATAGATTTCACCCATATGGGCATTGGCTCACAACCTTCTTCTTTTCTATTTCCTGTAAACCTATCTTCCAGACTCTAGCTCTGTGAGTCTGCTCAGTTTCCTTAATTTATATCAGTGAGGTCATGAAATAATTGTCCTTCAATGCCTCGTTTGCTTCACTCAACATTAGGTCGTCAAGATTTATATATTATAATATAAATAATATATTATATTATGTGTATAATATTACACAGTTATATTATAGCTGTGTAATATACTATTTTATGTATAAACCACAATTTATTTATCCATTCATCAGTTGATGGGCATTTGGGTTGATTCCATCTTTTGGCAATAGTGAATAATGCTACTATGAACATTGATGTGCATATATCTGTTCATGTCCTTGCTTTCAATTCTTCTGGGTATATACTCAGCAGTGGAATTGCTGGATCATATGGCAGATCTATAGTTAGTTTTCTGAGGACCACCAAACTGTCCTCAACAATGGCTACAACATTCTACATTCCCAGATGCATTGTATGATGTTTTCTATTTTTCTGCATCCTCTCCAACAATTTTAGTCTTCTGATTTTTAATAACCACCATTTTAATGGGTATAAGATGGTATCTCATTGCAGTTTTGATTTACATTTCCCTAAAAGCTAGTGACGTTGAGCTTCTTTTCATGTGCTTCTTAGAAATTTGTAATTCTTATTGGGAGAATTGTGTATTCAAATCACTTGCCCATTTTTTAAATGGGTTGTTTGTCTTTTTATTTTTGAGGTGTAAGATTTCTTTGTAAGTGTTAGATAATAGACTCCTATCAGATATATGTTTACCAAATACTTCTCCCATTGGGTAGGCTGCCTTTTTACTTTCTTGACAAACTCCTATGAGGTGAATTTTTTTTAAATTTGAGGAGGCTCCATTTGTCTATTTTTTTGTTCACTACTCATGCTTTGGTTGTGAAGTTCATGAAATCATTTCCTACTACAAGGTCCTGTAGATGTTTTCCTCCCTTATCTTCCAAGGTCTTTATTTTCTTGGCTCTTATATGTAGATCTTTGATCCATCTTGAGTTAATTTTTGTTTAACTGTGAGATGGTGTTCCTCTCACATTCTTTTGGATATAGATATCCAGTTCTCCAAGCACCATTTATTGAAGAGCCCATTCTCTCCCAGTTGAGTGGGATTGGTGTCCTTGTCAAATATCACATGACTGTGTATGCGAGGATCTATATCAGAACTTTCAATTTGATTCCATTGGTCAGAATGTCTATCCTTGTGCTAATACCATGCACTTTTGACCAATGTCAAAAATAGGAAATGGTTTATCCATTCATCTGTTGATGGGCATTTGCATTGATTCCAAAGTTTGGCAATAGTGAATAATGCCTTATGAACATTGGTGTACATATATCTGTTCGTGTCTTTGCTTTCAATTCTTCTGGGTATATACCCCACCATGGAATTTCTGTATCAAATGGCAATTCTATAGTTAGCTTTTGAGGAACCACCATACTGTCCTCCACAATGGCTGGGCAGTTCTACATTCCCACCAGCAGTGGATGAGGGTTCCCATTCTTTCACATTCTTTCCAACACTTATAAGTCCTCTATTTTTTAATAGTGCCAGTCTAATGGGTGTAAGATGATACCATTGTATTTTTTATTTGAATTTCCCTAATAGCTAATGATGTTGAACATCTTTTCATGTGCTTTTAGTCATTTGTATTTCTTCCTTGGATATGTGTCTTTTCAAGTCCCTTGCCCATTTTTTAAATGGGTTGTTTACCTTTATATTTTTGAGGTGTAAGGTTTCTATATATATGCTGAATATTAGGCTCCTATCAGATATATTATTGACAAATATTTTCTTCAGTTGGATAAGCTGCCTTTTTATTTTCTTTATATCCTTCTTTTAGATGAAAAAGTTTTAAATTTGAGGAGATCCCATTTATCCATTTTCTTCTTTCACTGCTGAGGCTTTGGGTTTGAAGTTGATGAAACCATTTCCTATTACAAGGTCCTATAGATGTTTCCCTACATTATCTTCCAAGGTCTTTATGGTTTTGTCTCTTATATCTAAATCTTTGATCCATCTTGAGTTTATTTTTGTATAAGGTGTGAGGTGGTGTTCCTATCTCATTATTTTGGATATGGATATCCAGTTCTTCAAGCACCATTTTTTAAAGAGGCCATTCTTTCCCAACTGAGTGGGCTTGATGGTCTTGTCGAATATCAGATGACTGTGTATGCGAGGATCTATATCAGAACTTTCAATTTGATTCCATTGGTCAGAATGTCTATCCTTGTGCTAATACCATGCACTTTTGACCAATGTATCATTGGAATATGTTTTAAAGTCATGCAGGGTGATAACTCTAACTTCATTTTTCTTTTTCAAAATGTCTTTGGTGATTTGGAGCATATCTTACTCTTCCAAATAAATTTTGTAGTTAATTTTTCCAATTCATTAAAAAATTCACTGTTGGTTTTTTAATGGGATTGCATTAAATCTGTAGATTAGTTTGGTTATGATAGACAATTTGATGATGTTTAGTCTCCCTTCCATGGACAGGGAATATTCTTCCAATTATTTAAATCTTCCTTCATTTCCTTTAACAGTGTTTTGTAGTTTTCTGGATATAAGTCCTTTACATCTTTACTTAAATTTATTCCTAGATATTTGACACTTTTAGTTAATGTTGTAAATGGTATTTTTTTCTTGATTTCCTCCTCAGATTGCTAGTTATTAGAGTACAGAAATACTACTGATTTTTGAGCATTGATCTTATACCTAGCAAATTTACTGAAACAGGATTCATGTTACCTCTTTCCAGAATGTTTGGTAGAAATCAATTTTGAAGCTGTCTTGTCCTGGGCTCTTCTAAGTTGGGAAGTTTTTGATTACTGAGTCTATTTTATTACTTGTAATTGGACTGTTGAGTTCATCAATTTCTTCTTTCATCATTGCAGGCTGCTTGGTTATTGTTTGTAAAATTGTTTTCCAGCCATTCACTTTCAGCCTCCTTGAATCCCTGGGTCTAAGGTGGGTTTCTTGTAGACAACACATAGATGGGTCATATTTCATTATCCATTCTGCCAATCTGTGTCTCTTGACTAGTGAGTTTAATCCATTAACATTTAGTGTTATTAATCTCAAGGAATTTTTTTTACATCTGCCATATTTTCTTTGGGTTTCTGTATGTCAAATGCTGTTTTCATTTCACTTTTTGTCTTTTTACCTGTTCTTCCACTCTCCTCTGACTCTCTCTCACCTGCTTTTTCCTTTCAACCTATAGAACTTCCTTTAGTACTTCTTGAAGTGCAGGTTTCTTATTGGCATACTCTCTTAATTTCTGTTTACCTGTGAATATTTTGAACTCTCCATCATTTTTGAATGCCAGCTTTGCTGAATAGAGAATTCATAGCTAGAAGTTTTTTTCTTTGAGTGCCTTGACTATGCCATACTAGTGTCTTCTTGCCTCCATGGTTTCAGATGACATATCAGCACTTAATCTTATTGAGCTTCCCCTGTATGTGATGGTTCTCTTTCTCTTGCTGCCTTGAGTATTTTCTCTTTGTCTCGAGCTTTGGACATTTTGACAGGTATAGGTCTTAGTATAGGCCTGTTAGGATTTATACTGTTTGGGGTACATTGTGCTTCCTGGACATGTACGTCTATCTCCTTCAATAGGGTTCGGAAATTTTCAGCCATTATTTCCTTCAAAATTCCTTCTGTTCCCTTTCTCTTCTCTTCTCCCTCTGTGATGCCTATAATGAGTATGTGTGTGCGTTTTGTGTTGTTGTTTAAATCCCTAAGTCTTTGCTGGATTTTTAAAAATCTTTTTATCTATCTATTCTATCATCTCTTTGATTTCAGATGTACTGTGTTCTACATCACTAATTCTTTCTTTTGCCTGTTCAAATCTGACATTATGTGATTTCAGTGTCTTTTTGATTTCTTGGATTGTGCCATTCATCACCATCATAGCTGTTATTTTTTTATGTATGTTTACAATTTCTTCAGTATGTTCTCCCAGTGTCTTCTTAATATCTTTAATCTCTTCCTTCACTTCATTAATTTGGTCCATGATATTTGTTTGACAGCTCTGATTAGTTTTTTGATGTTCTGCATCTCTTCCTGGTTTTTAGTTTTTTCATTGGACTAGTCTCTGTCTTCCTGTTTCTTAGTATGGTTTATAATTTTCTGTTGCCCTCTGGTTATCATTTATCTTGATGGGTTTATTCAGTTGATTAGCTTCTATCTCTAGGTCTAGAGGTTTTTTTTAGCTGCTGTTTTTGTGCGTTTGTTAAATTTTTCTCTTTGACACTTTGTTCTTCTTGTTCTATTTCCTTGTTGTTTTCAATGTTGTGGTTTTATCTTGAGTAATCCATCTCCCTGTCTAGTTCCCTCCAGATCGATGCTCCAAAGGCTCTGCTTCATGGGCTCCCAGAATAGCTCACTTGGCAGGATCCTGTCCCCAATCAGTTGTCTTTTGTGATAAAGATGGTGTGCATCCACTGAAACCAATGCCATCTGCCATCCTCTCTAGTATTTTTTGAAGTGCAGTTGTCCTATTAACATATTCATTTACATTTTGTTTGTCTGTGAAAATTTTGAACTTTCCCTCGTCTTCAAATGCCATTTTTGCTGGATAGAGATTTCTTGGCTGGAAGCCTTTTTTTTCTTTGAGCCCCTTAACTATGCCATACCTCTTCCTTATTGCCTACATTGTTTCAGCTGATAAATCAGCACTAAATTTAATTGAGCTTCCCTTGTATGGGATATTTCTCTTTTCTCTTGCTGCTTTCATTATTCTCTCTTTTTCTTGAGCATTTGGCAATTTGACAAGTATATGTCTTGGAGAAAACCTGTAGGGATTTATGCTATTTAGGGTGTGCTGTGCTTCTTGGATATGTACATTCATCTCCTTCAATAGGGTTGGGAAATTTTCAGCTATTATTTCCTCCAACACTCCTTCTGTCCCCTTTCCCTTCTCCTCTCCCTCTGGGATGCATGTAATGCATATGTTGTGCCTTTCATGTTGTCCTTCAACTCCCCAAGTCCCTGCTGGATATTTTTAAAAACCTCTTATCTATCCGTTCTATCATCTGTTTTATTTCAGATGTACTGTCTTCTACATCACTAATTCTTTCCTCTCTCTTTTCAAATCTGCTTTTGTTTGTTTCCATTGTATTTTTGATTTCTTGAATTGTGCCATTCATCACCTTCTTATCCATTATCTTTTTATATGTGTTTACAGTTCCTTCAGTATATTCTACCAGTGTCTTCTTAATATCTTTAATCTCTTACTTCACTTCATTAAGTTGATTCATGATATTTGTTGGACAGCTC
Organism: Cabassous unicinctus; assembly: GCA_029593785.1. Taxonomy (NCBI): domain Eukaryota; kingdom Metazoa; phylum Chordata; class Mammalia; order Cingulata; family Chlamyphoridae; genus Cabassous; species Cabassous unicinctus. The sequence goes on from JAQZBX010014659.1 coordinate 8,837, forward strand.
TGATTAATTGTTTCATGTTCTTCATCTCCCCTTGGTTTTTAGTTTGTTCATTGGACTGGGCCATGCTTTCCTTTTTCTTAGTATGGATTATGGTTATTTTTTGGCTGGTATCTAGTCATGTGCTTATCTTGGTGTTTTATTTCAGTTGATTTGCTTCTCTCTCTGCTCTATGGTTTTATTTTGTTTGTTTTTTTCATTGTAGGAAGGTTTCACTTTAACATTTCATTCCTCTTCTGGTATATTCTTGCTGTTGTCTATGTTCTCTAAAAATTTTAGTATCACAGAAATAGGAAGAGATAGGAAGAGAAAATGAGTAATAGTGGTAATAATAATAAAAGGTAGTAGAAGAAGCTTACAAGATGTAGGCAATTGAATAATTAACCCAAGTAAGAAGCATATCCATGGGATAAAACCCCCTCTCAGTTGGAGGGGGAGTGGACATCACCATCCCATACTCCTCAGGATTGGGGGAAGCGTTATGGACTAGAGTGGACTTGCTGGTATTCTATTATTGACATATTGTGATTCAAGCAATGGAAGAAATTACAACACTAATGTGGACACTCTGGGGACAGGGGGAGGGAAAAGCAATTGTAAATCCAGGGGATTTTTGGGACTTGAAATTGTCCTGGATGACATTGCAATGACAGATGTAGGCCACTTTTTATCATCATATAACATGCAGCACTGTATGGAAGAGAGTGTGGTCTACAATGTGAATTAATGGTCCATGTTTAATGGCAAAGCATCAGTATGTGCTATTCTATTGCAGGTGATGCATCACACTAATGAAAGATGTTTATGTGGGAGGTTGGGGGAGATGAGGGAGGTGGGGTATATGGGAATTCCCTATATTTTTTGTGTAACATTCATGTAATCAAAGTATCTTTAAAGAAAAACAAATCATAGGACTATGTGATGCAAAGAGTGAACACCTAATAAACTATGAACTATAGATAATACAACAATTATAACAGTATTCTTCCATATGTTATAATAAAAGTACTACACTAAAAAAAATAAAAAAATAAAAATAAGTATAGAAGAATAGGATTAGAAAAGTGGAATAGAAACAATGAGACATGAAACAGAATAGAGAAAAATATAGAATCTATTAAAGTCCAGAATGATGAGAAGTGGGGAAAAGGAAAATGTAGAAAAGAGAATGAAAGAAAAAAAGAGTAAAAAGAAGGGAAAATAAAATATGGAGAAAGTAGGAGAGAGAATGAAATGATTACAATAAAAATTGAAGACCAAGCCCAAAGAGGTGGAATGAATTAACAATAGAAAATAGACAATATAAGGATGAAGGAGGGAAAAGATATGGCATAGGTAGAGAAAATTGGGAAACAAAAGAAACAGTGAAAATACTAACAGACAAACAGAGAAACAAAGGAAGGGGAGATACAATAAGAGGAAATCCAGACAGCAGCTACTCATTTTGTTTTTGTTTGTTTGTTTATTTTTTAAAGATAAAGAGGGGGAAGTCAGGAAAAGGGTCAAAAAGCCAAGATAAACATGGAAAAGCAGCCTTTTCTCTTGGACCCCTAGTACTTTTCTCAGGCTGTTGTTCTTCAACAATCAATCACCCTGCAGCCTATCCTCTGCAGGTTTTAAGCCAGGCTTTAGTGAGTAAAATAAGGAAAGTAGAAAAGGAAACTTTTTCTTTCTTTTTTAAAAAAGAGATCCAATAAAAGCTAGTGCAAAGAGGATGTCAGTATGTTCCCTGTCATAAAATTTCCCTGGATTCTTGATAACCTTGTATCACTTCTCATAGAGGAGCTGGGGATCAAACCAGAGATTTTGAATATGCTAGGCTGGAGCTCATCCACTGAGCTAATGTGATTTCTTAGGTTAGAAAGGCTTTTCAGAAACCTATCAGCCCTTATTTCCTCCCTGTTGTCTCTGCCTCCTTTCTGATGTAAATTCTCTTTACCTAAGCTGCTAGGTGTGGCTAACTGCTTGAATAGATCCTTGTCTCCTCTCTGATGTAATGCCTCTATTTACCCAGGCTTTTGAGTGTGACAGCCTGTCTGAGGAGATCCCCTCCCCTATCCCTGTTGCATCAGGGTCCCTTTCCACACCCAACGGGGCTGGCAGCTAAAATAACCACTAAATAACCACTATCCACCCTATCAGACCCCTCCTCCTCTAACAGGTGGTCACCAACACACTCCCTTTGGAGAAGGAAGCCAGCAGCTCAACTTAGGCTGTTTGTCCTCAGGGTGGGGTATAAATGTCTCTTAGAGCCACAGGTGGAAGAAACTCAAGATATTTGCTGGCTTCATTTTCTTTCTAGCACCCTACTAGTTGACCCAGAGCATTCACTCCCTTATATATATCTTCAGGTGCTGACAGGGAGGAAGAAGTCTGTTCTCTTAGATAGTATTGCCAGGAGTTTTACCCTCACCTGCTATTTCAAGGATGGGGGAGGGGACTCCTTCCTGGTGGCTGGGAGGGTCAGTAACTCACACTTTGCTCTTTTGGCTTCCTCCTCTCTGCCCCTGACTCCCTTGTTAGTTGTGAAGCAGTGTCGTGTACTGCAGTAACCCAAAGCAAGTCACCAAGGCAGCCCTAGACTACCTTTCAGTTGTTTTAGTAAGAGACAACCTTTATCTGGCCACCCCATTGGCCAAGTTCCCCACAATTTTTAAAAATTTCAGTTGTTGTGGCCTTCAACTCATGTGTTTCTGTTTGGTCCCTGATGACAATCTCAAAGTCATTCCCAGATTGCTAATTCATTGTCTTTTTTATGTAATTAGTTATTCTCTGTGTTTTCCTTTATCTCCATGAACATATTGAGAATCATCTTTTTAATAAGTTTTGTCTAAATGGTCCAAAGTCTGCTCCTCTTCTTTGATGGTTTCTGGAATTTTATCCTGTTTCTTTTGATGAACCATCATTTCCTACTTCTTGTTTGTCATGTAATATTCCTGGCACACTGAAAATTTTAGTATTTTAAAGTATTAACTCTGAAAACGAGTCTATCAGCTCTCTGTTTCTTATGTGTGTATCCAGTTAGTGATATGACAGATATTTTCCTAAGTGCCAGTAGCTAGAAAAAAACGAAAAAGAATATAAAAAGTCTCTTTTGCATTCTTTGCAATTTGCTCTCCTTTGTCTGGCAGTTTTATTCAGATAATCGTTTTCCTTTCAAGAACTTCAGCCAGAGGTTATTGTGAATTAACCACTTTGTTATATGTGAGCCTGTTTAGAGCTGTGGAACTTACTTCTTTACCTAGGCTTATGATTTCTTATGGTCTTAGGAATTCCAGTGTTTATAGTTTATAGGATTTCAAGTCTCCCCTTTACTCCCTTTGAAGTAAGGTTTCACCCCCTCCTTTTTGCTTTATTGTGTGACTTAATGCAGATGATCCTTTGCTCTAATCCACTTCGACTTAACTTTTTCTTACACTCCTTTAGTTATCTAAAAGCTGCTTCTGTTCCTTCAGGACAGATTCTAGGATGGTGTTATTGAGACCCGTTTACTGGTTCATTCATTCAGACTTCCAACAGCTAGATTGGAAATGACATACAGGCTCCCAAGGATGTGCATAAGTGTTATTCTGCTCTTACTAGAAAGGTGTCAAGGACCAACAATGGGAGTGTCTGCTGTTTCCACACTGCATTGGGAAGGGGCTGAGGTAGGGGACAACAAGGACACCAGGACATTCTCCTATATCTTTTGAAGCATTTTTTCTTAATTCAGTACTCAAACAGCTACTACAGCACTTTTACTGTTTTCTAGATTTCCGATGATGAATACTGTCTTTTAGATTCCTTTCTCATTTTTGATTAGGGAATGTTTTAGTTTGCCAAAGAGCTGTTGATGCAAAGTACCAGAATTTTGTTGGCTTTTATAAGAATTTATTTGGGGAAAAGCTTATAGTTCTGAGGCCATAAAATGTCCAAATCTAGGCACCATCAGAGGACTTTACTCTCCAAAGTCAGCTACACTTGATCCTAGTCTGTTGCCACATGGTAAAGCACAATGGCAGGTGATCTTTGCTGAGGTTTCTGCCTTCTTTCCAGAATCTAACATCTCCAGGAGTCAGACTTAAGACTGTGGGTCTCCAGTCTTAAGGCTTATCTGTTTCATGACCTCAACTCTCAGTGTCACAAGGCTTCTCTCCCTTTGATGTACCTGCAGGCAAGCCTGGAGTCTTCTCATCCACATGATCAGGGCAAAAGGGCAGCTTCCTTTTTCTCTCATATGGCTGGAGCAATTATGGCAGATCTTCCTTTTTCTCTGTGTGTCTTTGCTTGTATCAGACCACCAAGAGGGCAGAGAGCTAACCTGAACCACATCTCACTGATGTAACCCAATTGAAAAAGTCTCACATCCACTGGAATGGATTAGTTAAAAAAAAATTAATTTTCTCTTTTTGGGATTCGAAAAAGTAATTCAAACTTCCACAAGAGTTTGGAACCATGGCCAATGTAAAATTTGGCATCCAGAAATCTGAAACAGCTCATCAAAAAGTACTGATTAGCAATCAGACCACATACATCTGGAGTTTAGAGGATTAGGTATTTATATCTTACCCTGGTACTAACAAGCTGCATCAAAAAGCAGGGCTGCTCTCCTTACTGTTGTCTGTCATGAATCTCAGGAATGCAGATGGTAGCCCATGCAAGTAGAGTGAAATTTACTGGTTTTTGCCAAAGTTTAATGTTATCTTCCTTCAGCTCTTCCTTCATTTCTTTCCAGACTTCAATTAGACTGTGGTCCCAAAGTACTTGATTCCTTTATTTCCTACCTGTTCAATCATTGTGTTGGTGGAGGAACTGATAACTGGACCCTCTTATTCCACCATCCTAGCAATATCCATCTCCAGGAGATATCTTCATATAAATCAAATATAAATATAAAATATATCAAAACTTATGGGATACAGTGAAGACAGTTCTCAGAGGGATTTTTAGAACACTAAATGCATACATTTAAAAAGAAAAAAAATCATGAATCAATAACCTAAGTTCACACCTAAAGAAAATTCACACTTTACTAAAATACCAAGAGAAAACTAAATGGAAATATAGTAGAAGGGAAATATATTAAAGATTAAAGCAGAGGTAATTGAAATAGGAAATAGAAAAAAATAAAATCAACAAAATCAAAAGTTTTTTGAAAAGATCAATAAAATTGACAAACATTTAGCCAGACTGACAGAAAAGAAAGAGAGACAGGGCAAAAATGACTCAAACTGGGGATTAATGCAGGAACATTACGACCAAACTTAAAGATATAGAAAGAATTATGAGAGAGTATTATGAGCAATTACTTGTCACCAATGTAGAAAATGTAAAAACAATTAACAAATTCTTTGAAATGTACACATTATCTCATGTAACGCAAAAAGAAACAGAAAATCTCAGCAGATCTATTACAAGTAAAGAGATTGAATCAGTAATTGAACATCTATCAACAAAGAAAACTCCAGGGCCAGATGGCTTTAGTGCTTAATTATATGAAGCATTGAAAGAAGATTTAACACTAATCATTTTCAAACACTTTCAAAAAGGGGAGTGTAGAATTTACTTCCAGAATCATTCTATTAGTCCAGCATTAGAGTAATACTAATGCCAGAAAACCAAAGTAAAAGAATAGAAAATTACAGACCAATATCTCATGAATATGGATGCAAAAATTCTCAGTAAAATACTGGTAAAATGAATAGAACAGTATATTTATATAATTATGTGCATTATCAAGTACAACTCAAGGAATGCAAGGATGGTACAACATAAGAAAATCAGTGTAATACACAAAATTAATAAGATGAAAAATGAAATACAAATCATCATCTCAATTGATGCAGAAAGTCATTAGACTTTATTATCCAGCATTATTTCTTGATATAAAATTCACAGAAATTTAGGAATAGCAGGGAATTTTCTCAATATGATAAAGAGCATTTTTAAATGTTCAAAGCAAATACACTCAATGTTGAAAGACTGAAAGCTCTCCTCCTAAGATCAGAAACAAGAAAAGGATGCCTGCTGTCCACCATTATTCAATATTGTACAAGGAGTTCTAACAAAAGCAATCAAATTCATCAAAATTTGAAGGAAGAAGTTAAGTTACCCTTATTCAGAGATGACATGATGCTATATATAGAAAAAAATAGAAGAAAGTTACTAGGATTAATTAATGAATTCTGCAAATTACAAGATTCCAGATAAACATGCAGAAGCCTGTTTTTTTGATACATGTGTTGTAATTAACAATATGAAAATGAAATCAAGAAAACTATTCCATTTACAGTAGCACCTATAAGAATTCAAAAGAATAAATTTTACCAAGTAGATGAAATAATTGTACACTAAAAACTACAAAACATTACTGCAGGAAATTAAAGAAGACCTAAATAAATTAAAATATCCAATGTTCATAGATAGGAAGACTTAATATTGTTAACATTAATGAAATCCAATATAATCCCTATGAAATTCCAGAAGGCTTTTTTGGAGAAGTAAAAAATCTTATCCTCAAATTCATATAGAATTGCAAAGGGTCACAAATAACCAAAGCAATCATAAAAAGGAAGAACAAAAGTTAGAGGACTCACACAAAAAATTAGAGTAATTAAAACAACATGATATTTGCATAAAGATAGACATATAGATGAAAGAATGGCTCATTTACCTCAGCCAAACTCACTATGATACCCGAGCATGTACTCCAGGTGTTCTCAAAATCAACAGAACAGAGATCTATTATAGTTGAAAAAGCTTCTTGTGATATCAATAGAGGCAGACCACCAAGAAGCTTAATGTGAGATCAGGAAAATGCATAAGTATAGAGAGAATTGGTAAAATCTAAGTCATCCTTTGTCTTCAGGGAGTCTGTGAATATACTATACCCTGTGTTTTTTGAGGATTAACACCAGAGTCTAAGAGCTATGTGTGAAATACATTTTATTAAAACAGTTCAGCCAAGTCACCAAGGAAATAAGCAAAAAGAAACAAGTGCCAGAAGGAAGTTTTATTCACAGTTGCTACTATATACAATCCAAAACATGCAGATTTCAACAAAATATAAGGAACATAAAAAGAAATATAAAAAAGTGACACTTAAATATGGTAATAATGGGCAATTGAAACTGAATTTGAGAAGGTCCAGCTCTTTGACTTAGCAAAGCCTTCAAACAGCTATTACAAATGTTTAGAAACTAAAGGGAAGCATATTTGAGGAATTAAAGGAAGTTGGGATTGCAATGTCCCTTCAAGGAGGTAACAATAAAAAGGTATAAATTATTGACAAAAACACACAAAGCAAATGGGACTTATATAGCAAAAAAACCCTACAATAACACAAATGAAAATATACTAGAGGAGCTGAAAAGTAAGTTTGGGCTGGTAGAAGAATCTGTGAATCTGAAGAAATCTTGATAGAGATTATGAGCAAAGCAGACAGTTTAAAGCATTATTAGAGCAAAGCAGAGAGTTTAAAGAATTATGAAACATGAATAGAGCCTCAGAGAAATGTGGGACACTACTAAATGCACTAACATATGTGCATTGGGAATACAAGAAGACGACAGAGAGAGAGAAGCCCATGAAAAATATTGAAAGAAATAATGTCTGAAATCATCCCAAATCTTTTTAAAAAAATCATTAATCTATACATAATCACAAGAAGCCCAACAAAATCTAAGAAGGAAATCATAGATTTCAACACCTATAAACACCATAGTCAAAATGTTGAAATCCAAAAACAGAGAAAATCTTAGAAGGAGCAAGAGAAAAACAAGTCATCATGTAAAAAGTGAAGCCAATAATATTAGCAGTTGAATTGTCATCAGAAACAATGGCTGTCAGAAGAAAGTGGTATGATGTTTTTAAAATACTGCATGAAAAAATAACTATTGACCAAGTATCCTATATCCAGCTTAAACTTCAAAATCAGAAATGAAGACATTAAAAACAAAGTTATTTATTGCTAACACACCTGCCCTTACAAGAAATACTAAAGGAAGCTTGTCAGCTTGAAGGCATTAAATATAATTTAAAAAGACAATATAGGAATGCCTCGCTGGGGAGCGCGGGCCAAGTGCCCCTGACACAGGCTCCAGGCCCTGAGCCGCCACGCCCTGGGCTCACCGGCCGCCCAACCCGCTTGGCAGCCGGCGCGGCCCACGTGGAGCGGCGCGGCGCCAGGTGAGCGCGCCGAGCAACCGGGGTCCCTGGAGTGCGCACCCGAGCTCCCCGCCGAGGCGGTTCACGCCCAAGTGCCGCCGCCCGTCCAGCGTGTGCCCCGCTGAGTGGGAGGGGCGGGCTGGGGGTGGGGACGGAGGGGTTGTGGTTCCACTGCAGTGGGGGCTCCTGTGTCCTTGTGTGGAAATGACACATGGAGTCCCGTCACGTCACGCGAAAGCGCAGCGCACGGACACACACAAAGAGAGGGGAAAATACACGGCGCTCGCCGTCCCCAGCAACTCCCCGGGGCGCCCCGTCCAGGCCTGCGCGCAAGGCCCCCACTCTTTGGCCCCGCGCTCCACCCCACGTGGCGCCCAAACTCGGCGCGACCTGGCTCAGCAAAGTACAGAACTCCTGTCCCAGTGGAACAGAAGATGAACTCAGCTGAATTCAGTGAAGATGTAGAATTTTTTCTAAAAAATATTACTGTGAAAGTGGAGACAGAGGCCGAAGATGCTGCCCTGGACTGCTCAGTAAATTCCAGGTCCTCTGAGAAGCTCCCTCTGGACAGCGTATTCACTGCCCTCCAGGACTCCAGCAAGCGGAAGCCTCCCGGCAGCCAGACCCTGTTCCCAGCGTGAAGAGGAGGCGGCTGATCCCCGAGGCCCTCCTAGCAGGAATGAGGAACCTGGAGAACAGCTGGCCCTGCCAGGGGAACGGGGAGCAGGCCCGCAGGGGCAAGAGCTCTGTGTGGCCAGGCGAGGAGGAGCCCAGCACCGACGCAAGCACCCCTTCCTACAAGAAGCCGCTGTACGGCATCTCGCACAAGATCATGGAAAAGAAGAATCCCCCCGCGGGGGACCTGCTCAACACCTACCAGCTCTTCGAGAAGGCAAACCCCAGCAACAGCCCCTCGCCACTGCGGCTCCTGAACTAACCCCAGAAGCGGGACTGGGGCAGCACCACAGCGGCCGCCGACGGCGACCCCAACATCTACTTCCTGCTCCAGAAGATGTTCTGCATGTTCAACACGCTCACCTCCAACATGTCCCAGCTGCACAGCAAGGTGGACCTGCTCTCCCTGGAGGTGAGCCGCATCAAGAAGCAGGTGAGCTCCACCGAGATGGTGGCCAAGTTCCAGCCGCCCCCCGAGTACCAGTTTACGGCCCCTGAGCTCAAGCAGATCGTGGACCAGAGCCTGTCGGGCGGCGACCTGGCCTGCCGCCTACTGGTGCAGCTCTTCCCTGAGCTCTTCAGCGACTTCGACTTCTCCCACGGCTGCAGCGCCTGTGGCTTTGCCGCCAAGCTGAAACTGGAGTCGCTGCACTTGCAGCTCATCCACAACTACATGGAGGTGTACTACCCCTCGGTGAAGGACACGGCCGTGTGGCAGGCCTAGTGCCTGCCCCAGCTCAATGACTTCTTCAGCTACTTCTGGGCCCAGCGGGAAATGGAGGACAGCCAGCCTCCAGTACAGCTGCCATGGGGATGGCGGCAAGCAGGAGCTGGACCCGCAGAGGCTGCAGATCATCCGCAACTACACAGAGATCTACTTTCCCGACATGCAGGGGGAGGAGGCCTGGCTGCAGCAGTGCGACCAGAGCATCAACGACGAGCTCGAAGGCCTGGGGCTGGACAGGGGCAGCGAGGGCGAGCTCCCGCGCCACAACTGCTATGATTCCTCCAGCCTGCCAGACGACATCTCTGTGGTCAAGGTGGAAGACAGCCTCGAGGGCGAGGGCCCGGCCGCCGCTCCAAGAAGATCTGGCTGGTGCCCATCGAATTTGACAAGCTGGACATCCCGCAGCCCGACTTCGAGATGCCGGCTGCCGACTGCCTGCTCAGCAAGGAGCAGCTGCGCAGCATCTTCGCAAGCAGCCTGTCCATCCGTAACTTCGCCTCGCTCCTGCTTGTGCACCTCTTCCCCGAGCTCTTCACCCACGAGAACCTGCGCAAGCAGTACAACTGCAGCGGCTCCCTGGGCAAGAAGCAGCTGGACCCGTCGCGCCTCAAGCTGATTCGCCACTACATGCAGCTGCTCTACCCTCGGGCTAAAAACGACCACGTTTGGACTCTGGAGTTCGTGGGCAAGTTGGACGAGCGCTGCCTGCGCCGGGACACAGAGCAGAGGCGCTCCTACCAGCAGCAGGGCAAAGTGCACTTGCCGGGCCCTGAGTGCAGAGATCTGGTGAGCTGTGCAATCAACCCCGAGCGGTTCCGTGAAGAATTCGAGGGGCCCCCGCTCTCCCCCGAAAGAAGCAGCAAGGACTTCTGCAAGGTCCCCTTGGATGAGCTGGCGGTTCCCTCGCCTGACTTCCCGGTGCCTTCGCCGTACCTGCTGTCCGTCAAAGAGGTGAGGGAGATCGTGCAGCAGAGCCTCTCCGTGGGCAACTTCGCTGCCTGGCTCCTCGTCAGGCTCTTTCCTGAGCTCGTCACCAGCGAGAACCTCCGGCTGCAGTACAACCATTCCAGGGCCTGCAACAAGAAGCAACTGGACCCCACACGGCTGAGGCTCATCCGCCACTATGTGGAGGCCGTCTACCCCGTGGAGAAGATGGAGGAGGTGTGGCAGTATGAATGTACCCCGAGCATCGACGAACGGTGTCGCCACCCCAACAGGAAAAAATGCAACATCCTGAAGAAGGCTAAGAAGGTGGAGAAGTGAGGGCCGGAGGCTGCCCAGAGGAGTGGTCGCCACTTTGGCCGAGCGTGCTCTGCGCCCCCATGTACAGCATCCACAGGCAGCACCCGTGGCAGCTGGCGTGGCTGCCTCTATTTGCACACAGCGACACCCACCGGACCACAAGCAAAGGAGCCTCGAGCTTGCTCTCCTGCACTTGGGGCTCTTGCCCTGCTTTCCCTGGCGGCGCAGCCAGACGGGGGAGGGCCCAGCCAAGAGGGCGGAGGGCGGAAGAGCGGGGCCCCTGGCCCCAGCCCTTGCTCTGTGCCCTCTCTCAATTTGAAAGGCAAATTCAACAACCCTCTTATTCCTCCTCCCACGTTTTACATTTCCATTTTTATCTTTTTTTCTTTTAATTAAAAAGAAACACTGTTTTCTTTTTTCTTTAAAAACAAAAGCAAAAACATTGGGCCCTTTGGGGGCCATTTTACTTAGGGAAAAAAGTTTTTTAAATATCTGAGATGAAGTACGTAGGATGACTTCAGATGTTAAGTTGTTTTTTTTTTTTTAAAGATGGTTTCAGATTTATGAAATTTTTGCAAGTGCCGTGTTTGTGCATGGTGGCGAATCATAGCTTCAGGCTTGGCATTGACTGATGTGGCTGAGCTTGTCTTTTACATCTGATTGTGGAAGAATCAAGATGGCTCTTGGGTGGCAGTAAGGCGGGTTGGATAGTGTGAGCGCCTTCCCAGCCATGCCTTTCCTTTCCCTCAGTTGTGGCATTGAGGAAGGCATGAATGAGGCCCGGCCTGTGGTGGTTGCCGCGTCGCTAGAACGTGCTCCACCCGGAACGCGAACACTGGATGATGATATGAATGTAGATGGACCTGCAGATGCATGTCCACAGTGTCTTCACTTGAGCTGTGTCCTTCCACTGCCCCCACAGGCCTCCTTGTGTGGTTGGAGGAGCAGGCACATCTCCTTGGAAAACACTGCATCGGGATGTTGCGTTCTTGTTTATTTAAGAATGGCCCCTTTGGGTTCACCGAGACATGTTTACTTCCACGTGTATAGTTGTGTGAACTCCGGCTTCTGGGAGCTATCTGGTGGCTTCACCACCCCTCAGTCTTGACTCCCCAGCTCTGGGGCCCTCTTGGGTATGCCTGGCATTGGAAGGACACAGGTCATCTCAGAAGAGGCTCCCAGGTCCCTCCTCAGAGTCCACTCAGCATTCCCCTCCAACCCCCTAGAAGGTCCTGCTCTCTCAAACCTGCTCCATCCCATGACCTGGGGTCAGGAAGGTCAGACTGTCTTAGGCCAGCAACGTGTTCTCAAAGAACACCAACTGTGAAACCCCCCAACAGGTTGTGTCCTCTAAAAAATACTTCTACCTACCTAACTTTAGGGGGCCAAATGCCTAAGAGAGAAAGGAAGCAGTCTAACCCAACTGAATACACCATACCAGAAACCTGGAAAATTGACTGACTCATCCAGGATGGTCATAAGAACCTTGTGGAATGTTACAAGTTTAATAGCCTAATGGCTCGGTAGTTTGCTACTTTAGAATGCAGAAATAATAAGAACACTTGTAAATTTTCACCATGCAGCTGAGAAGGACTTCAGTTCCACTGCTGTATGACACAGCTTTGCCTCTTGCACCCAGAAGGCATTTTAAAAAAACATGACACAGGACTCTGAGCAATAGGATGTTGCTGACGTAACTTTAATGAATTTGCTTTTAAATGTTATTTACAGATATTTCCTGTTGAAACTGCAAAGCTATGTTCTTGAGATTCAGAAACGCACAGGGATTTAATGACTACACAGACCCACACTCACCCACACAGGCACACACACATTCCTACTGAAAAACCTTCAGTGAGATGAAGGGGACCTACGTGTATACCAAGTTCAACTTCTTTGTGCCTTTCAAAGAAGAAGGGTCTGGAGCAGCCAGAAGACTCACATTCCCCCTCACCTGGGCCTTTCTCTATGCCCTAGTCTCTAACACACACATACACGTGCCCAAAGATGGCGGTACTCACTGCTGAGCCCGCTGGCTGAGGGGGGTGGGGGTGTGGAATTTGCTCTGGTCTTTAGGATGTATCCAAGAAGATTCCAAGCCATGTGAAAATTGCCCTGCTTTCCAGAGGGTGGAATGTGACCCCGCAACTTCAGAAGCACAATCACTTCTCAGTAAGCATCATACAAAAATTCTGTGTACCCATGTTTAGAGAAATCAGGAGGTTCTGGGAATTACATATGTCTATTTGGAACCTAATGTTAAAATTTTTTGGAACTCTATTTTGGTTGTTTCCATAATACCTTTCCTGTGTAGGGCTTCTTCTTCCAAAATTCGAAAGTCCCTGTCAGTGAAGGGTGGTGGACACTCGGGGGGTTGTTTCCTGTCCAGCTGGACTAGCTGGTCAGGAAGCACCTTCAGCCTCGTTCGACGTCTGTATGGTCTCCTCAATTTTCCGTCCATACAGGTGGGCTCCAGTGGGCGTTTGTGTGTGTTTTTTTTTCTTAACATGAAGCAATAGAAGTACAAAATACTCGTTTTTCAAGATTTAATGTATTCTGTAAGATCTGTTGGCCACCCCCTCCCCTCCCATCTAAATTCTTTGGTTTTTACTTTTCTGATTTTCCAAGTTTCCCAAGGACTAAAGAATTAGCACAGACACGTCCTGATGTTAAGTAAGGTAGCAGGTCACAGTAGGTGGTAGTGTCCATCATTTCCTGTTAGTCTGTTTTCAAAGAATGTATGGAGCTTGTCATGAATATATTGAGTATTCTCACCTGCTTCAGTTCACTCGGGCTGTGTTTGACAGGGAATAAAGCTGTGTCTGGGGCCAGGGGCGCTCACACCCTCCTCAGTGTTGGCCTCCCACCTTCCGTTCCTTTTAAGTTTGGGAGGTGGGTGCCCCATAGCAGCAGCAATCATCAACCAACCGACAGGATTGACCGAGCAGTAGACGGGTCAGCGCTTCCCATGCGAAGAGTCACTGGCCTGACCCCAACACCACGTGGCCGTTTGGTTTCTATGAGAATGGCCTCAGTTCCCACCCTTTCTCCCAAATGTTTGCTTCTTGCCTAATTGAGGGGGGGGTGTCTCAAGACGCCTGATTGGAGGGCACTGAGCTCTTGCTCTACCTGGCTGTGCAGACAGAAAACCCCGAGGTGAGGTTGGGGGCCGAGGGACTGTTACTGCTCTTTGGAAATATTTGCCTCATAGATCCAGCCTTAAATGTTTTTCTGACATCCTAGTAATAGCAGGCCCTGCACAAAGTGGATATCAGAGTAAATACTGTGAGGAGAAAATAATGAGAATAGTTTTACCAAAGATAATGAAATATCACAATGTCTGCATTTTACCATTGATTTGAGTGCATCCTTAGAAAACTGAATGTAACAAAACCCAGGACATTTTTGAAATTGTATGCCCTCTAGCAACTTTGTGTGAATTTATACAAGCACTGTTTTATGAGTTATAAAATGTTATTAAAAAATAGAAAAACAAACAAAAAACAAACAAAAAAAGACAATATAATTGAATATTGCGTATTTCTTATTGCTTTTATCTAAATAGATATAAAAATTAATTTAATAAAACATACTTCGGATTATAAGACCTAAGTATGCAATACATTTGCCAATATGGCATAAAAGAAGGGAGTAAGACCAAAGCTCTATTGAAATATGGAAACAAAATCTGGAAAGTAACTCATACACAGAGGAATAAATAGATAAAATAAGAAATGATAAAATGAAGGTAAAATACCAAGCTAAAATGCATACTTGTTATACTTTCTTATCACAGATATCTTAGGATAAATAAAAGTATATAAAGTTAATTATAACACTGTATGTTTGGAGATGTAAAATATACAAATGTAGTATTGATAAGAGGTATACCACAAAAAGGAGAAAGAATAGATCTGTATAAGAATATGTTTTTTAGATCTCACTGGAATTAGTTTATTATACATATTAAGAAGATTCTGATAAGTAAGGTATATATTGTAATCCCTAGAACAACCACAAAGAAAATTTTGAAAAATAGTTAAAATTTTTAAAGATATTAAAATGTTACACTAAAATATTCATTTGATAGAAAAGGAAACAATAAAAGGAACAGATTAATAAAAGTGAAATATATAAAAATATGTGAATGGAAGGTTTAAATCCAACCATACCAATACTAATATTTAATCTGAATGCATTAAATACCTAATCAAATGAAAAAGATTGTTAGACAAGATCCAACTAAATGTTATCTGTCTATAAGAGAATCATTTTAGATTAAAAGATGCAAAAGGTTGAAAATAAAAATGATAAGAAAAGATATACTATGCAAATTGCAACTAAAAGAGTTAGATGGCTATACCAAATCAGACAAAATAGACTTTAAAACAAATAAAAAATGTCACTAGACACATTAATGGGAATTTTATGTTGATGAAAGAACCAATCAATCAGGAATATCTAAAAATTATAAATATGATATATCTAAGTAAAGAAGTTTAAAATACATTAAACAAATTTGAAGACAGACTTGGCAACTCAAAAACACTAGTTGTAGATTTCATTTCTCTATTTCAAAAATGGATAGATTAGGCAGAAGATCAAAAATGATATAGAAGCAAATAAGTTCATAAAGAACCTAGACTAATAGAAAACTAAAGCCAATAATAGAAGAATACACAAATTCTTCTCAAGCTCACACAAATCACTTTCTAAGAGAATAAATGAAAGCTGATTTTACAAGCCTCAATAAATTTAATAGGATTGAAACATGCAAAGTATGTTTTGTGATTACAATAAAACAAAAGAGAAGATCAATGAAACAAAAATTAGATTCTTTGAAAAGATCAACAAAATTGAAAAAACCAATAGCTAGACTGGCCAAGAAACACATAGAGAAGACGCAAATTACTAAAATCAGGAATGAAGGAGATGATATTACCAATAATCTCTCAGAAATAAAGAAAACTGTAATCAGTACCATTAACAAATATATGCCAACAATTTAGATAACTTAAATGATTCAGAAAAGCTACTAAACTGACTTAAGAAAAAATATAATATCTAAGTAGATTTATAACAGCTAAAGAGATTGAATTAGTAATTAAAAACCTCCCACAAAAAAATCCAAGGCCTTTTAGGCTAAATTGGTGAATTCTACTAATTTACAATGATATAAAATGAAAAACAATTATGAATAAATTTAAAAGAACTATAAGATTTATAGAATGAAAACAGCAAAGCAGTATAGAAAAAAAATCTAACATTACCTAGATAAATGTAAAGACACCTAATGTTCAGGGATTAAAAACTTAATGTTGTTAAATAGCAATACTCTCCAAATTTATCTACAGATTCATCACATATTCAATCCCCATCATCAGCATCTCAGATGGATGTTTAAAACAATAAACTCATGTTAAAATTCATTTCAAAATGAAAGGGACCCAGAATAACCTAAGGAATCATGACAAGCAAAATTAAAGTTGGAAGACTCAGAATTTTTCTTTTCAAACTTACTAAAAAGCTAGGAAATCAGGATATTGTGGTTTTTGGCATAAGCATAGACATACAAATCAATGAAATAGAGTTGTGAGCTCATACATAGATCCTTGTAGTAAGAGTTAATTGACTTTAGACAAGGGTTCCAATATAATTCAATGAGGTGAAGAATCATTTCCTTAGTCTGTTCTGGACAATGGGCTGTCCTCCTTCCTTAAAATTTTAATTAACACAAAAATCAACCCAAAGTGGATCATAGAATTTAATATAGGAGCTAGATCACAAAATAATTAGAAGAAATCATAGGAGTAAATATTCATTATCTTGGTTTAGGTAATAGCACAAAGAAAATTCAGTAGAAAATGGATAGACTTTTCAACAAATGAGTCTGGAACAATTGTGTATTCTGCCTTGCAGAAACCCCTTTTTAAACTTATTTCCTCAAAACTCAGTTTAAACATTCCACCAACATACAGGACTTCTAATTGCCCCTCCTAATGTAAATCAGATCCTCTGTGATTCTCCTGCAACTTCCACTTTTGATTGTTTTTTTGTCTTTCTTACCATTTACATCACCTTGTAGTTACATGTTTGTATATCATTTCTTTTGTATCAGACACCCAAATGTAATGGAAGCACCAAACACTATTTTACTGTCCTTTATACAACTGGAACCATGCTTTAAACATCCACATGCACACACAGACCCAACTCACTAGATTGTTTTATATGAGTGAGTGAATAAAAGAATGAATGAATGGTAGATGGATTGATTTAAATTACTTTGGGTCTTAGAGATTAGAGGGCATTCTGGAATTTTTATTTCAATGTATTTTATATTTTTATATTTTCTTTTCTTTAAACCACTTGTTCCTACAATGAGAAATGTTTTCCATGGAATACCTGAGAAACAATTTAGCTTTTAAAACTCAAAAACCCAATTCTTTAGTTCTATGGACTTTTATCTCATGAGGGTAAGTGGAAAAGTTTGTTGTTATCCCTTAAGGTAATTAGCACCCAAGCTCAGTCACATTGAATGCAGATCACCTGAGAATGGCTCACCCACAGTGAAGCTAGGATAGACATGTGGTACTTGGAGTGGGAGACTCAAGGTAATTCCTCTTTTATGAGCTTGCTTTTTATTTATTTGTATTCCTCAGTATAGAATAAGTGGTCAAGAAATTATCTGTCTTATCACCAGCTGGTTATAAAATCAAGAAATAGACTTATCAAGGAATAAACTGCAGAGCTAATATCTTAAAACAGAAATCAGAGAAAAACAATAGGAAATGATTGCCATGCAAATAAAGAGGATAAAAATCCAGAAAACATCAAAGAATAAGAACAGAAGGTGGACATACCAAAAAAAAAACTTAAAAATCATATTGAAAAATGCTCAGGGAGGTAAGGGAAAATATATAGAAAGAACTCAAGTATATCAGGAAAGCAAGTTTTATCAATAAAAGAGACAAAAAGGGAAATTTTTAAAAGGAAGCAAACAGACATACTGGAAATGTAGACCACAGTAAATGAAATTAAAATTTCACAGGAGAGTTTCAAGAGTGGAATGGAGCTGGCAGAAGAAATAACAAGTGAACTTGAAGACAAGTCATTTGAAATGAGATTAAATGGTGTAGAAAGAAAAAAAAAGAAATGTTAAAAATGGAAATAGACTTAGATAGCTATGGGATACCATCATCCATACCAATATAGACATTATGGGTCTCCAAGACGAAGAAGAGAGAAAGGAGCAGGAAAAATATTGCAAGAAATAATGACAGAGAACCCCCTCAAATTAGGAAAAGATGAGAATATGCACATCCAAGAAGCTCAGAGAACACTAAACAGGTTAAACTTGAAGAAAAATATACATATTGATCACACTATCAAATATAAAGGACAAGGAGAGGGCTGTGAAAGCAGCAAGTAGTGTCTTATGTACAAGGCAGTCTCAATTAAATTGCCAATTTCTCACCAGAAACCTTGGAGGAAAGAAGGCAGTGGGCTGAAATACTGGAAAGGATGAATGAAAACAGGAGGCAAACAAGAATTTTATATCTGGTGAGTCACTCTTTCTAAAATGACAGAGAGATTAAGACAGTCCCAGGTAAAAACAAAAACTGAGGGCTTTCATCATCACTAGATCTGCCCTAAACCAAGGTTAGTGGGAAGATGGCATCAGAATATTTAGGCAGAGCTCAACTCTTTCACAAAAACAACAGATGAAGGGCAAGCAAGGTATCCAGGGCAGTAGCTTTAAGGATCTGCAGACCAAGGGGAGTGCTGCACATCATCCAGGAGGGAAAGGAACAGAGATACTATGAGGCCACCTGAAAACCATGAATTTCTTGCCCCTATGGCTTGGAAGAGCACATATACCTCAACTCAAGTCAAATAGCCTTGGTAAATCCCTTGGTTCACTGCAGCCAACTAAGTGGGGAAAGAATATTCACCTCCCCAAGAAGAAGTACTATCTGAAAGAGGGCAGAGAGTTTTTTTCTTTTCAGTGAGTTTGGCAAGCTGAGCCCCCTTTGAATCTCAAAAAATATACCCTACCCAGAACTAAAGTGGCCCCAGTGGGAGGGAAAGAGGGATCTGATCAGGCAAGCAGTCACACCCAACTGCCCTGGGAGAGGGAGGAACTAGGTCAGTGAGGAACTAACCAGCCCAGGAGAGATATGGCAAAATGTTAGAGGACCAACTGGCCTGAGGGAAAAGAGGGCAGGGAGAGCCAGATAAGCTTATAGAAGTCTACCGAACTTGTGGAGTGAGTGTAGCTCAGTGTAGGAATGGTGCTCTCTAATACTAGGTCCCAGTACCTCCTAACAGAAGGGATTCAGAGTGATCCACTGGGTTATTGGCACCCAGCCAATACCTTCTGACAGGTAACTTATAGACTGGGTTTTTAAATGTTTTTTTGGTCTGTTATTTTACATTTCTAATTCTTTATTTCATTCACTAAAACCGGTTACCTCACATGTAGAGACAGGGTGATTAATTGATGAGCACCAGCAGCCTGGGACAGTTCCTAAGGGCCTAAGAGGGAAGCCTGTTTTACTGGGTAATTTTGTTTTTTGTTTGTTGTTTTTTCTCTTTCTTGATTTCTTTTTTTATTTTTTTCTTTTGGTTACTTTTTCTCCTTAGTTCTTAATTTCTTTTCTTTCTCTCATTCTTCCCTTTTCTGTTGCTTTTCTTTCATTCCACATTCTCTTGTTTGATCCTTATTTTTTTCTTCTTCTTCTCATCTTTCCAGTCTTGTATTTTACTCTATTTTTTTTCTTGTTTTATTTTATATGCCACCATTTTTACTTTCATTCCTTTGTATTTTTATGATCTTTCACTTTTATTACTTTTTCCTGGCTATTTTATACTTTCATTTTTATCTTTTTTATTATGACTATTATTCTTTTTCTATCTTATCTTTTTCATTTTAAATGGCCTTAATGTTTTTAAGGGAACACAGACAACTACAATGATATAATAATAAATACAACCAGGTGTCAAAAAGGAATCTAACACAAAATAAAACAAAATAAAACCCAAAAGAAGAAAAAGAAGCTTATCATATGAATAAGCCCATCATGATAAACATATGCCTAGACACCAGCAAAAATTTTACAAGACGTATTAACAAACAGGAAGAAAAGGCACAGTCAAATGAACAAACCAAAAAACAGGAGGAGATGCAGAACATGGGACAACTAATCAAGGATGTGCAAACAAAAATATTAGAATCTACATAATTTAGTGAAGGAAGAGATGAAGGATAGTTGGAAGACACTAGGGGGGCATACAGACAAAATCATAAACATGCATAGAAATAAAACAGATAAGATTCTGATGAATGGGCAATGCAAGAAATAAAAAATACACTGGAGCACATAACATCAGGTTTGAAAAGGGAAGGAAATAATTAGCAATGTCAAAGATAGTACATCTAAAATTGGACGGATAGTAAAACAGATAGATAAAAAGACAGAAAAAGTCCAGCAGGGACTTAGACATTTCAATGACAACTAGAAAGGCACAAACATATGTATTATAGTCATCTCAATGGGGAAAGAGAAGGGAAAGGGGGCAGGAGTGTTGGAGTACATAATGGCTGAAAATTTCTTAACTCCTTTGAAGAATATGGATGTACATGTCCAGGAAGTGTAGCACACTCCAAACAATTTAATTCCTAACAGTCCTACACTGAAGCATATACTTATTAAATTGTCAAATGCTCAAGCCAAAGAAAGAATACAGAAAGCAGCAAGAGAAAAAAGATCCATCACATAAAAAGAAAGCGCAATAAGAATAAGCACTGATTCACATATGAAAACATGTAGCCAAGAAGGCAGTGGTATGATATCATTAAGGTGCTAAAAGAAAAAAAAATTTGCCAGGTAAGAATTCTGTATGCAGAAATGACAGAAGGGTCACAAATATGAGGGGGAGGATCACTGGCATAAGGTTTCAGTGATGGGGGACTGCATGGGGAGTGGTTCACCTGGGACATGTCACTAAAGCATAAGAATATGTTTAAGTGTCCATGGAGTGTGGTCTAAGTGGGTGGAAACCCACACATTAATCAAAAGGTTATTGAATTGCCATTCTTTGGAGTTATGCTATGTTTTCTAAATTGCCAGCAAGAATACCCTGAGTACAAGGGGAGTGCCTAGTGAAGGAAGACAGACAATTAAAACAGAACCTTAATATAGATGATTATAGTTTACCTTTTCTTTTGAAATTGAATCTTAGCCTATTGTTACATATTGCCTAAGAATTACCTCCTAAAACCCTTCTTGTTCCTCAAATGAGGCTTCTCTGTAAGCCAAACTCAGAATATAAATGCACTCAATACCCTCTTCTGGCATGGGACATGGCTCCCAGGGATAAGCCTCCCTGGCACCAAAGGATTAATACTAAGTGCCAACTAGATATAAATCTGGAAGAAAACACTTTGACAAAAGGGGGAAAGATTAAATATAACAGAGATTTTATGAATAGGAAACTTCAGCTTGAGTTGGGATGTATTCCAGAGGTTATGATTATGCTAGTGTCAGCAGGATCTCATTGTCTGCCACAGTAAACAGTGCCTCAAGTAACAGGGCTCCTGAGGGCTGTAGAGAAATCCAGACACTATTAGCAGGGCAGATAATCTCAGGAATTCAGCACCCTGTCAGTGGGCCTTACTTTGGAATTTAAGCTCCCCAGTGTAGCAGAGCTAGACTCTTTTATAGTTGCCTTATATATGACTCATTGGGTCCTTCTATTTGAACCTATATTTATCACTATACTTGTTAACTATATATCTCAGAGTCTCAAATCTTTGCTCTCTCCATGTGCCAGTTGAGCCCTGAACCTCAGCAGAGTTGAAACACGTACTCTACTGTTCATTGAACTCACCCAGGACAACTAACAAGGAGACTGTGATGGACACCAGCCATGCCAAGGAACAGACAGTGTCTGCAATTACAGGCAAGATAGTTCCATCCATCTTCCCCATGGGATCTAACCCCTTCTCAAATAGAAGGAGAATGGGCATCACCTTCCCCAAATCCCTAAGACTGGGGAATCAACAATGAACTAAAGTAGACTTATCATTATTCTATTATAGACATTATTATTCTAGCAATGGAAGAACTTTTATCATTGATATAAAGGCAGTGGCCACCAGAAATCCTGAGGGGAGGGAGAGGAAAGAATAGGTGTAATATGAGAGCATTTTTGGGACATTAGAATTTTCCTGCCTGACATTGCAAGGATGGATACAAGTCATAATATAATTTGTCATAATCTACAAAATTATGTGGGACAAAGTGTAGGCTAAAATGTAAACTATAGTCCATATAGTAGCAATGTTTCAATATGTTTTCAATGATTGTAACAAATGTACACACTAATGAAACATGTTGTTAATGTGGGAATGTGTGGAAGGAGGAGGGCATGGGTCATATGAGAACCCACTATATTATTTATGGAACATTAATGTAATCTAAATCTTTAAAAATAAAATACATAAAACCAATTGAAAAATAAAAAAAATAGAGAGATTTCAAAATACAGATCAACAAAAATTAGGAAAGCTTGTCAACAAGAAATATGCCCTTCAAGAAATTCTAAAGGGAGTTCAGAAGGTTGAAATGAAAAAGAAGAGAGAGAAGGTTGGAGGAGAGTTTAGAAAGAAAGACTATTAGTAAGAAAAGCTAAAATGATAAAGAGAAATAAAAACAAAATATGACATAAATAACCTTAAAGTGAAAATGGATAATGTAGGTACTGCCTTGAAAGTAATAAAATTGAATATTAATGGAATAAATTCTGCAATCAAAAGACACAGATTGGCAGAATGAATTAAGAAATATGACTCTTTTATATTCTGTCTACAAGAAACTCACCTTAGAACCAGGGATGCAAGGAATTTGCAAGTGAATGACCAGAAAATGGTTTTACATGCAAACAGTAAACATAAAAAGGTAGGAGTAGCTATACCAATATTGGACAAAATAAATGTCAAGTGCAAAACTATTGTAATAGACAAAGAAAGGCACTACAGATGAATAAAAGGGGTAATCTATCAAGAGTTAAGCAAAATCATAAACATTTATGCACTTAACCAAGGTGCACCAAAACACATTCAGCTCACATTGGAAAAACTAAGTGGAGAAATAAATGCCTCTACAATTATACTGGAGGATTTAATACACCGTTATCACCATTAGATAGGATATCTCGACAGAAGGTCAATAAAGAAATAGAGACTTAGAGGATATAGATCTAATAGACATATAGAGAACATTACACCCAAACACTGTAGTCTATACATTCTTCTCGAGCACACATTGATCAGACAACAGAATAGACCACATGCTAGGTCACAGAACAAGTCTCAATGAATTCAAAACAAATGTGATTATGCAAATAATTTCTCTGACCACAATGGAATGAAACTGGAAATTAATCAGGAGCAAAAAAACAGAATATGCACAAAGATATGGAAGATAAAGAATACACTCTAGACAAATATTTGGTAAGGGATTAATCATAATTAATTAAGAAGAAATCAGTAACTACCTTGAAATGAATGGAAATGAAAATAAAACGTATCAAAACGTATGGTATGCAGCAAATGCAGTGCTAAAAGTGAAAATTATAGCTGAAAATTCCTATGATAAAAAAGAGCTAAAATCAAAGACCTAATTGCACACCTGGATTAACTAGAAAAAGAAAAACCTAATACCAAAGCAGCAAGAAGGAAAAAAACAAAGATAAGAGCAGAGCTAAATGAAATTGAGAATAAAAAATTACTAGAAAAAAAATTAACAAAATAAGAAGCTGGTACTTTGTGAAGATTAATAAAATTGACAAACCCTTCGCTAGACTAAGGAAAAAAGAGAGAAGATTCAAATACATATAATAAAAATCAGGTAGGGGATATCATCACTGATTCCACAGAAATAAAGGTGTCATAAGAGGATACTTTGAAAAATTGTATGCCAACAAGATGGATAATGTATATGAAATGAACAAATTTGTAGAAACACATAAGCAGCCTACACTGATGAAAAAAATTGATGAACTCAATTGACCAATCGCAAGTAACCAGTCTAAAATCTCCCAATTGGGAAGAGCCCAGGACCAAATGGCTTCACAGGTGACTACTACCAATCATTCTGGAAAGAAATTACACTAATCCTGATTAAACTCTTCCAAAAAAAAAAAAAAAAACACTAGAAATGCAGGGACATTGCTTAACCCATACCATAATGCCAACATCACCTTCACACCAAAGCCACATAAAGATGCCACAAGAAAAGAAAATTACACACCAATATCTCTCTAATCAACCTGGATGTTAAATACTCAACAAAATACTTGCTAATCATATTCAACAACACATCTAACAAATATTATGCCATGACCAAGTGGGTTTCATCCCTGGTATGCAAGGATGTTTCAACACAAGAAAATCAATAAATGTAATACACCACATTAACAGATTGAAATAAAAAATCATATGAAATCATATTTGTATTTGGAAACACAAATAACCAACAGAATATGGAATTCCTATTCTGTGGAGTCCTGCTACATTCTCGATTAGAGTGGCAAGGAATATCTGTGGTACATGGACAATGCCTAGCAATTGAAGACAGAAGAATTCACCAGGCCCTTGAAATTGATACTTGTACTTATGAATATTGTTCTTCTAAAATTGAAACTTAGCCTAGTAATATATATTGCCTAAGAATTACCATTTGAAAGCCTCAGTGTTCTTCAAATGTGGCATCTTTCTAAGCTATAAACAACATATAAACTCACTACCTTCCTCCTAATCATGGAAAATAACTCCCAGGGGTGAGCATCCTTGGTGCAGAGGGATTATTACCAAGCACCAACTAGCAGTTAATTTGGAAAAAGACCTTGACCAAATGGGAGAAATTTTAAATATAAATAAGTTTTTATAACTATGACATTTCAAAGTGAGTTCAGAGGTCATTGCAAAGATTACAATTATACAAATCTCAGGAGCTTCTCACTGACTGCCACAGCAAACAAAGCCTCAGACAGGGGTGAAACTGAGGGCTATAGAGCCATCTAGACTTTATAGGCAGGGGCAGACAACTGCAGGAATTTGGCACCCCATCCATGGGCCTTACCTTGGAATATATGACAACTTATCTCCCTAGTGTACCAGAGTTAGACTCATTTAAATTTTCTTTCACTAGGTTCTTCTGCCTTTTTTATTTGAACCTATAATTAGCACTATTCCTATTAAATATATATCACACAGCCTTTAATCTTCTGACTATTCATAGTCTTTTTGAGACCTAAATCTCTGGAGAGTTGCAACCTATACATACTCTCCAGTTGATTGCACTTGCCCAGGACAACAAAAAAAAGTGGGATGATGGACAACACCCAACCCAAGAAACAGAGAGTATCTGCAAATGCAATCAAAACATATCCATCTATCTTCCCCGTGTGATCTAAGCCCTCTCTCAACCAGAAGCAGAGTAGGCATCATCATCCCAAAATCCTCAGGATTGAGGAATGAACAAACATAAGGGGGAATGCAACTATGGACTAAAGTAGACTCATTGTAATAATGGAAGAATGTGTAGCACTGATATAAAGACATTGGTAACCAGAGGCTATGAGGGGAGGGAGAAGGAAGAATAGGTGTAACACGGGTCATTTTCGTGACATTGGAATAATTTCACATGATAGTGCGATGATGGATAAGGCCAGTTTACATTTTGTCAAAACCTATAAAATTGTGTGTTGCAAAGTGCAAATCATAATGTAATCTCTAGACCATGGTTAGTAACAATGCTTCCATGTGTACTCATAAATTGTAATGTATATACCACACTAATGAAAGATGTTGTTGATGGGGAGAGTTTGGGAAGAAGGAGTGGGGTGCATGGGAGTTCCTTATATTTTTGTTTTTTGTTTTTTATTTTTTTAAATGTATTTTTATTTATTTTAAAAAGATAGATTACATAAAATGTTACATAAAAAATATAAGGGATTCCTATATGCCCCACTCCCCACAACTCCCATTTTCCCCACATTAACACCTTCTTTCATTAGTGTGGTACATTCATTGTAATTGATGAACACATTTTGGAGCATTGCCACGAAGCATGGATTATAGTTTACATAGTAGTTTACACTCACTCCCACTCAATTCTGTAGGTTATGGCAGCATATGTAATGGTCTGTATCTGTTGTTACAATGTCATTCAGGACAATTTCAAGTCCCAAAAATGCCCCCATATTACATATCTCTTTCCCTCTCCCTGATTTCAGCACCTCCAGTGCCCACTGTCTCCACATCAATGATATAATTTCATCCATTGTTAGAATCACAATAAGTCTATAGTTAAATACCAGTAAGTCCACTCTAATCCATAATTTCTTCCACAATCCTGAGGATTCTGGGATGGTGATGCTCAATCCACCTCTAATTGAGAGGGGGCTTCAATCCCATATGGATGATGGGACTCTCTTGATTGCAGTTGTAGACTCTCTTGGTTCCTTGGCATGGTGATTGTCCATCCTCACCTGCTTGTTAGTTGTCCTGTTGAGTCCAATGAACTGGAGAGTAGGTGTTGCAAATCCACTGAGGATAAGGGCCAAATTGGAACATGGACAAGAGACTCAAGTCTCTTGGATGCACACCTACCAACTCCAGCACCAACTATAGTTTCCAATATAAGGGACAGAAAAGTCATGTGTAGAGAAATCACAACCGAGTCCAACTCTGTCAAACTTGGGAGCACAAACTCCAAAGTAGGGCCCACTGGCAAGGCACCAAATTCCAGAGCTATCTGCCATGACCATAAGACCTGTGTGTCTCCAGAGCCCTCAGAAACCCCACTACTTGGGATACTATGTACTTTTGCAGTCTAGGAGATCCTGCTGAGATGTGCATAAGCATTGCCTCTCTAATGACCTCCTGACACACTTTGAAGTTTCTTAGCCATATAAATTCATTTGTCTTTACATTTTCCCCCTTTTATTCAAAGTCTTTTTCCAGTTGTATCACCAATCGATGCTTGGTACTAATCCCTCAGTGCCAGGGAAGATCATCTCCAGGTGTCATGTACCACACTGAGAGGGGGAGGTAATACATTTATATGCTGAGTTTGGCTTAGAGAGAGGCCACATTTGAGCAACATGTAGGCTTTCAGGAGGTAACTCTTAGGCATCCTACAACACAAGGCTAAGATGCAATTTCAAGAGGAAAGGCTCATAAGCATAGTCATTAAATCAAGAACCCATCAATCGACCATCCTTCTTCACTAGTCATTGGCCCTGTACTTGGGGGGATTGTGGCTGTTCCATTAGAGAATGTGGCAGAACATTCTCCCTAGGATGGGAATTCAATATTCTTTCAGTTATTTTGTTAATCTCTACCCACTGTGGCAATGCTCCATGATCATTTGAACACATTTATATACCTTATATGTATGCCCAGGTGAACTTCCTCCCATCTATTCCCCTATCACTGACAACACACACCAATTATCCTCCCCTGCCACAGGTGTAACCCTTCTGTTGCAAAACTTCTTAAAAAATGAAGCCAAGAATATCACCAAATACAATTAATAGGAAAATGAAATAATAATGATAGTTTTAAACATGAGATAAAATACATAATAATTTAGAAACCTAAACCTAAAATAAAATTTAAAAATTGGGATATTAAAAAAATGAAAAATATTAATTTTTTTTTACTTTTTACCTTTCATCACTGTAATATCTATTGTCCTGTATGTACAGTGGTATTTTCTTCCATTTGTTCCCAGTGTCTTGCTTTTATTCATTTTGTCTTCAAAGAAGTTCTGGGTCACATGTAAACTCACATACAGAATATAGGGGACTCCCATGTACACAACATCCTCCCCCTTTACCCCCTTCCCATAGCAATAACCTTTTTATATGTGGATGGTACATTTGTTACAACTGATTTACAAATATTGAAACATAGCTACTAACCAAGTTCAATGGCATACATTATGGTTTATATTTTAGATGATACACTTTTATACATTTTAGATGAAATTTAACATGGCCTTTATTCATCATTGCAAGATCATGCAGAACACTTCCATTTCCCCATAAATACCCCCATTACTTCTATTCTGTTCCTCCCTCCCTTCCACTTGCACCCATGGCCATCACCAGACTTCACTCCTTGAAGGACAAGATTCATAGACACTTCCAGCAACACTGAGGCCTTGACACATTAGTCTGTCCTCACCTATTAGGAATCGTCCATACTCTCGAGAGACATCCACCCCTCTATTTGAGAACAAATCCATCCTCCCCAGGATGGGAGTCCAACTTCTTCCTGCTCATTATATTGGTCTCCACCCAGTAATACAACACACTATGATAAAATGATCACGCACACATTCTCTAGAAGACTGCCCCAGAAGTGCCCTGTCTTGAATGCCCCCCATCTTGGTCTCTAAACCAGTAACCCTTTCTTGTCATATTGCCAAAAGAGATTTCTCAACATTGTAGTTTCAACCATGAACCCACCAATCACCAGTGTTCAGCTGCCCTATCCCCCAAACCTTCCCCCAGTTCCATGGACCATCATGGAACTCATTCTCCCCACCATATCCCCTGCCAAGCTTGTACCACCTAACCCAATAGTATTACTACTCCCCTGTCATATCCCTTCCAGCACAACTACTCACTTTCCCCTTATCGTAGTTTTTGCCAATATGGGTGTTGGCTCACAACCTCCTTCTCCCTTTTTATTTCCTGTAAACTTATCTTCCAGATTCTAGCTCTCTGAGTCAGCTCAATTTGCTTAATTCATATCAGAGAGGTCATGAAATATTTTTGTTCAATGCCTGGCTTGCTTCACTCAACATAAGTTCCCCAAGATTCAACCATGTTATGCCATATGTTAGCACAACTTCCCAAATATAAAAATTATAAGAAAAAAGTAATATTAGTGGCACCATGAAAAATATGAAATAATCTGGAATATATTTGACAAAATATGCAAAGTCCTTGAAACTAAAGTATATAGAATACTGCTGAAAGAAATTAAAGAAGCCCTACATAAATGGAGACATGTATGGAATTCATGCACCAGAAGATTCAATATTGCCAAGATGTCAGTTCTTTCCAGGTTGATTTATTGATTCAATATAATTCCATTCAAATCTAGAAGGAATTTTTGAGTAGAAAATTTTAGACACTAGTTTTAAAATTCATGTCAAGTTATAACTGTTATACAGATAGTAAAATATAGCAACTAAAATTTTTCAGTGGTTTACAGCATAGTTTACAATTTGGACTCTACAGTTTAATAATTTTTGATGATATTTACCATGTCCTGTGTCCATTAATGTAAGGTAATGAAGAATATTTCCCATGACCATTACCTACCCCATTTCATCTTTTGTGTTCCTTCCTCCCCACCCGCTGGGGCATATGACTCTTCCCTGTCTTGGCTCATGGGATGACAAGATTCATATTTACATGTCCTGGTTATTCTAATCTGTCCTTCCTAATCTACCCACCTGTTAATCTTGCACCACTGAACCCAGTAAAATCTCTACCCACCTGTCCTATTCTATGCTCGGTGGCAAGGCCCCAGGATGTGTATATCCATTGCGGGTGTTGTACCACACGGATGAGAAATGGTGGTGTGGGATGTTGTTGGAGGTGTGGGTGGTGGGGAACATGGGAATCCCTGTAATTTCTGAGTAATATTTAGGTTATCTAGGCACCTTTAAAAAAAAAATATATATATATATATATATAACAAAAAAAA